>JAEIIJ010001781.1:0-42226 GCA_018904815.1 Drosophila ogumai
AGTTCTTCAAATTATGCCAGAAGCAGTCAAAAATACAAAAAGAAAGCAGTCATGGAAGGAAAAGCTAAGAAAATTGGTCGGTAGGAAGCTTGCTTTTGGCCTTTTATTTCAAATTCTGTGCTATGTATTTAGGCTCATTTTCCACGGCCAAGTAGAGTCAGCCAATATTTTAGCTTAACTTTTGGTCTCGGCCTCGAGGCAATAGGCAAATTTTTTTGGGACCATGATGTGCTACTATTCGAAAGAACGCTGAATTGGGAATGGTACTCAAATATTAATGCCGGTCTCAAGAACATAGGAGAAGAGAATGAAGTGAATGTGATATGAGCTAGTGCAACCATGATGGGGGAATTTGTTGTTATACTATGGTCAAGCTCTGTGAATAAATCATCACAAGTAAAATATATAATACTCAATTATCAAAAGTAAAGGCAGCTTATTTAAAAACATGGGTGCAGGAAGCAATATTTATATTTGTGTATATTCCATTAATACCTAACAGCTGTTATTTAGTAAATTAAATTAAAAACGACTCGTTTTATTGAAATCTGAATAATCTTAATCCAATAATTAACAGATTTATTCCAATATAAAATATTTGTAGAAATTTTAGAAATTTATTCTATTACATTCTTCTATTTTCCTTGAAAATCTAAATTAGTTTCTCTCACACTGTACATCTCTTTAAGAAATTAAACCGCTTTTCATCTTATGTAACTCCCCCATTCCTTCTTCGTCTTGACTGCATAATTCATATGGCAAAGGGCCGGGACCAAAGTAAAAGTTGGCCCGCCTGCAAGTTGGCTCAAAGGGCCCAGTACTTGGCATCGCCTTAAGCCGTCTTTTCAGCGCCGCAAATTGCATTTAACGCATTAATTTGACGCCTTTACCGCGCCACCAGTGGATTCAGGGCCTGAGGGAGGCGGTTAACCCACCGCCCTCTTAATTATAGCGCAAGATGATCTAGGGGCCTATTCCGGCACAATGTTTCTTTTCAATTTCCATGAGCCGAGGACACAATTGAAATATTACCATTTGATAGCTAAGTAAACTCCGGGGATGCGTCGGGGTCACCAATTGTGGCTTCCGCCAGCCAAGTAACTGCACTAAAACAAAATTTTAAAGCTTATGTTATGTAATTTTTTTTTATTTCGAAATAATTCGGTGCTAAAATTAAGTAAAAAGGGTCTTGGGTAGGTGAGGAAAATAAAAGATTACCATTCATATAACTTTTCCATCTTGGTATACATTTTTTTCAAGTGTAGCATTCTATGGCCCATGCCGTGCTTTATTTCTCATTCCTCACCTGATTCGCGCTGACTTTTGGCCCTCAGTGTGCGCGCTTTGATGTCTTGCGGTGGCTTTTCCGCCCCGGAAAATCTCATGGAAGGGTGGGCAGAGGGGCGCCTGACCCGGCGCGGAAATTGTGCGCCGCAATCTCTTAAGACCGGCGACAAATATACTTGGCCTGGCGTTCGTTCAAGAATCGGGGTTTGGGGTGGGGCCTGGGCTTTAGGCATTACCAAGATTTAACAACAACTTTTGGGCTTTTGTCGTCGGCTGTCTTCCGTCGGTTGTCTTCCGTCTGTCTGCGGGTTAAACGATGCGAGTGAACTCAGGTAGAAGAGGACACGGCGCTCGTAAATAATTAATCTGCCCGCAAAGTGCGATTATCAAAGTGTTGGAAAAATGTTAAATAGCTCCCCAGGGCACTGATGCCGCCAACAACATTAAAATGTGGCGACATTTCGTCCCTTAGCACTCTAAAAAAAAATCACAGGGTCTTTATTCAGGCAAAAATAAATACAAAATAAGATGAGGTTATAGCTATATATATATTAAGTATACTTATAAAATTTGATTATTTGATAGGATTAGGAATATGTAAATCCTATTAGTGTTAATTATACCCCTGCAGGGTTTTACTATTTTAGATGTTGGCAAGTCAGTGATGGAGTCTTTTCCATATTTCTGGTCATCATCAAAGCCAGAGTTGATCTAGACATGTTTTGCAGAAAATAAACTTTACATCTTTTTTTCAAAATTTGACTAGCTAAAATTATCAAAAACTTGACTAAAATTTTGATTTCCTGCAATTTTAAAGATGGTATGCAGATTTGTTAACTTATTCTTTATATAATACTGCAACCAATATTTATAAAATTTGTTTCAGTGTGCCCCTTTGCTGTACGGACATTTACCCGACGGCCATTCGACTTGGAGTTCTTGATATTTTTCGACTGCTTCAGTTGATGTTTTTCAATTATGCAAATAAAGGGATTAATTTGTTGCGGCTCTCGGGGAAAGGGAAGCAGGATGTGTGGGTGGAGGATGGCAACCCCTGAAAATTGTTTTAAAGAATGCGCCTGACGCTGATAAAAGTTTGTCTCAGCCGAGTTTTCTCCCCCAATCCCGCACGTTCTCTTTTCTTAGAGATAGCAAACTGTGCGACAACTATAAAAATTTCAATTACAAAAAGGGGGTTGAGGGATTTCGAAAGGGTGGCTGCTTAATATAAAAGGCAGGGGAAGACAGGAGAAACTTCCAAAATTGACTTCATTAAAGTTGAAACAATTTTTGCGTCCGGACAAGTCGTCTATTTGGACGCGTGAAACTGACAAAGAAATATTTGAGAGGTTGTGAAAAAGAAAGCGAATTCTTTAACTACTTGAAATTCATAAAGAACTTTGATATAAATTTAACAAATATTTTTATTAAATCGCTTATTAGCTTATATAGTATTTTGGTAATATTAAGAGCAAGGCTTTTGTATTTTATATATGATATTCCTATAGGGTTTCTTCAAAAGCCTACATGAAATACAAATAATTTGGAAGTTGCGCTTCATATAATTTTATTTGTCTCCCCATTCAGTTGGTGTCAGTTTTAGCTGCGTGCGTGCTGTTTTTTTGGTTCCTTAACATTTGTCTTACCCCTTTTACCCCCATTTCATTTGCTCTTTCAATTGTCAGTTCAGCTGGAAGTGGCTGTTGAGTATTAGGTCTAAATGGCGAATTACAAACATTCCGGCAAAAAGGGAAGAAGTGCCATCAAGGAACTCTTTATGGTGATATGGTGAGAATGGCGGGAGTTACGAAATGGAGAGGGTTTCGTACGGGGTGGGCGTTGCACAAATTAAACCCGAATGAAAATTAAACGATGCATGAAATTACTTTGCTTTTTTTTTAACTTTTCTCCTCGCTGCTGTTGGTTGTTGTAGGCAAAGTTCTTTTACATTCTACACCCCATTCCCTTCCCATATTTTCTACGCCTCCGTTCCGGCTCCTTCTCCGACTTTGGCTTTAGCTTTTGGCTTTTGCCTTTGAGTAGGGCCAGTTCAGCCCTTCTCTTTTGCACAGTCAGGAGCGTACGGAGCCTAAAAAGTCCCTCAGGTCTGGAAATTGTAACTCTTAAAAAATACATGTAATCGCATTGTAAATTAGTTTACAATCCTATACATGATTTTTACAAAATTAATATGTATACCACTAAGTTTCCGATGAACTATATTGAGAAAAGAAACATTCCTTTAAGTTTTCATGTATTTTAATAAATAAAAAAGTAAAAATAAAGTCACATGATGAAACAGAATATATGATATACTGAATATAAGCTCACATTTTTAGTAAGATGAAAAACCCCTTTCATAAACTCACTGCACCCCACTGCTGCCACTCTCTTGCCGGCTGTCTCAAGTTCCCTTTTTTAATTTTTAATGTGCAGCCAGTTGCTGTTACTGCAGTCTGCTGCAGAAAAAAGGACACACACCATTTACGCAGCCATGGTTGCACTGGAAGAAAGGAAGAGAAAAATAGAAGGCAGGGAGTAATGTCCCAGGCCAATTTGCGAAGTCAAATGCCAGTCAACTGCAATTAAGGCGTTGAAAATGGATGGGCGTTTTCCCCTGTCAGGACATCAGAATGGTTGCCTTAAACTACTAGAATCTTACTATGTATTGGACTTTTTTTTATTAAATATTTAATTGTTTGATTTATATGGGAAAATAATAATTATCATATGTAGTAAAAAATAATGTTTATATTTCGAAGAGTTTGTTTACTTTATATATTAACAGACGCCATTTTTATGTTTTTTTCTGGAAATATGTTGAATACTGTTAAATCAAAAATGTTTGTTTTTAAAATATACAGAAACTGTAAAAGTTATACGACAACTTCTTCTTGGCTTCACCTTATCGCGCCGAGTGGCACAAATCCATACCTTATTAGCACATTTTATGGCATCATCCACTCCATTTATATAGTACCTTTTTCTTCTGTTGGGTTAACAAAAATATGCCGACACGGAAATGAATTTATAATGCATGACTTTTGTTGTTGTTGCCGTTTCGCATTTGGGGCTATAAAATATTCGAGCCCAAATGGCGGGCTGCATGTGTATATTTCTTTGTGATTGTGTGTGGGGCAGCAAAAAGGCAAACAACTAACTCATTTTGTGGTTGCCAACTCTCTTCTTCTTTTTTATGCCAATTGTCTGCCACCAAAACACACACACACACACACATACAGATGCAGAAGGACACATACGAGAACACCAACACACGTGCCGACAAACACGCTGAAAGTATTCAACGTATTTTTTATTGAAGGAGCGACTGCTATTCTGATTCCGATTGCGATTTTTCACTTCTTTTTCCCGCTCTCCCTTCTTGTGACTGGATAACGCACTGGAAAAAATATTATAGTAATTTCCAACGAGAATTGGGACAACGTGTTCTTCCACTTAAGAATATGTAATTTTGTATTAATCCAGAACAGAACAAGTGATTTACTTGCATTACTACCAGTTACCTTACATCATACAGGGCGTATGTGTAATATTTCAAGCCATGACAACATTACACATACGCCTAGTTGCCGGATTGATTTTATTTTAAATTTTTTAACGTATTGTTTTTATTACATTAAACATACTTCCTTTAAAAATCATCGGACGAAAGACATCTTTATAGATATTTTTTTAAGTGTCCTCGACCACCGATTTGTGTGCACATTGTTCAATATTACAGATGCCACTGTGTCACAGTGCCTGTGTGTGTCTGTTTGTCTGCATAACCTCCGGCTTGGGTTTTTGAGTGGGCCCTGTGACAGCTCAATATATTCGCCATTTGTCGCTGTATAAACCACACTCTCTCTCGCTTTTGCCCCACTTAAGGTGCGGGTCTGCCTGCCTTATCCTTCGCCGCTAGTTGTCATATAAATGTGGCTTGCTGAATGTCGCAAAACTGTTGAACGATGCTATAGACAACAGCAGATCCTCTCCTCTTCGCACCTCCCAGTCCACGTTCCTACTTCTAGGGAGAAGGTGAAGGAGAGAAGGGGAAAGGTAGCCATATGAGGGCAATATGGCACCTTGGTTTCACTAGAGATGATATCCTTAAATAGAAATGATCCAAATCAGCATTTAAGAGAAGATAAAACATAGAATAAAAGATCAAATATAACTTCTTAATAACTTTACTAATATTTCTTGAATAGTTAAGTTGTAGCTGAAATGATTGACCAGATCTTGGGCACACCTGTGAGCCGTAAATGAAGTCAATCTCCATCCCCTAAACACTTCCAATTTGGCCTTCTTATTTTCGCATTTACTCCTCTTAAATTCGCCAATTTAACTGATCGTGTAAGTTACACATTTCCGTGTTGTAATTCATTTTCCTTATCGGGTAACCACTGTGCCCACTAGTTCCTTGTGCCTGAGTCCCTTTCCTTTGGCTTTCTTTCGCCTTCCTTATTCGCAAATGCAGGAAAATCAATTTCGTTCTCCATTTGCAGTTGGCAATTTGCATAATAAGGTCGTTTGGCGCAATTTGCATGTGAATGTGATAAATTCAATGGCGGCGCTGCACGTTACACCACACACATGCATATGCGTCTGGCTTGCTGTGTGTGAGTGTGATTCTGCGGTGGTGTGCGTGGATATTTGTTTTTTTTTTTTTTCTTCTCTCACTCTCTTTTTCCCACCGAAACGAACTCAGTTTTTCACGTTTGACGTTTGGAAAAATGAAAAGTGTAGCGGTATATTAAATAAGTGGGCGTATCGCCACCCACACGCCAGTGCAAATACAACGGCTTCTGTTGCGGGCCCTGTTACGGGTACCGTTAGTCTCCCGGGACTGACCGAAAACCCGCCAAAATGTCGCGAAAGGCAAATAAGGGGATATTTGCCGGGCTTCGCTGTTTGTGATTTAAAAGCTTTCAGCTAGGTTCGGCCTTGATTCCCTTTCAGAGGGTGGATTTGTTATTAAAAAACATAGAAGGTGGTAAAAATATCAAGCAATATATGCTAATGTTTCATTAAAATGTATTTAAAAATTATATAATATTAAGGTGCCATGTAGAGAAACAATAATGTTTTAATTTAATTTAACTTATTGGACCTTAAGCTAATTCATTAAGATTTTTTTTTATATTTAATCATAAGTCTTAGTATATTTCAAAATTTAGTAAAATATTTAATATCATTTAATTATTCCGGAAAAACCTTTTTGTAGGGTATTCATAATTTCGCATTCTTACTTGCTCTTGTTATCTTTTTTTGCGAAATGTCGAGTTTTTGCGCCCGTATTTTTGTTCAGCCTTACACGTGAATTGTGGACTGCAGTGACGTGCACTGGATTTGCCCGAATCTAAGTGCCCGAGTCCTGCAGGACAAGTCAAAATTCATGTGACAGGGCCCGCAAGAGGTTTTTTGTGTTTGCTTTCGGGCCAGTTTAGGGAGAAGATATGGCCAACTGGAATCATAACCACTAAAATATGAATGTGGGTTAGCGCATAAGAACCAAGGGGATAAGTTGGACTGCAGTTGCAATGGAAATGGAAGTGGAAATGGAAATGGCATTGCCAAAGGGATGCCATTAAAAATAATTTCGCCACAATAACATCCTTTACCAATGCTCTTTCCCCGCTAATTGCAGACATTACCAGCTCGCTGACAATGACCGAGGTGAAGATACCTAATCACATAATGCGCCTGAAGAGCGCCACTCTGGGCTGTCGCTATGCCCTCGACGGGGAATCCTTGTACTCCGTGAAATGGTATAAGGATGGCCACGAGATCTACCGCTATGTGCCGCGCGATAAGCCACCCGGACAGGCGTTCCCTCTACCCGGAGTCAACATCGATGTAAGTACACTGAAACCAATGAATAATTCAGTTTCTTATATTTTTTGTGTTTAATTGAAACTGAATAATAAATTAATTAGTTGCCTTTGAAGGCGGAAAATCAAATAAGTCGATTTTATATAATAGTTTTTGTAATTTATTTTAAAACCGAAATTTTAATATTTTTTTATCAGTGCTCAGTAAACACGGCAACAGGTGTTGCTTGCCAAAACAAAAAAGGAAGCGGAAAAATTTAATTTAAAATTTTATTGCAATTTACGGTACTGATTTCAGGGTTGCCAAGGGAGGTTCCTTAGGATTAAGTGTTACGACCCCGATCATAATGATTATTTTAAAACATGTAATTGCCGCAATGGAGAAGCGCAACCCTCCGGAGCTCCCCCAGCCATTTTTTCGCCCGATTTCCCCCTGTTATGCCTTCTGTGCTTGTTGCTGATTACGTCGTCGCTGGAATGAAAATTGCTGCCACGTAGTTTTGCCATTTAACTTTAATTTAATGTGGATGTAACCTTTCTTTGTTGCCCATAAAGTTGTGTGGCTGTGTGGGTTGTTTTTGCACCGCCAAGCCCAGCCCCCCATCTATTTGCTCCCCTCCTCTGGCTCAGCTCAGGTCACGTGTTGGTCTGCTTTCCTGGCGATTGAAAAGGTTAACGGAAATCACTTAAAGCTGTCAATATCCCAGACAAAGTTGATATCCTCTGCGCTTCCCCCTTCACTTCTAGTCGTTCTCATAATAATAATTTGCCAAAAGCACTTAAGTGCGTCTACTTTGTTGGATGGCCAGTCAAAGCAAAGCGAGGCTAAAAAAGGACCGCGAATACACTGTGCGAAATAGGTTCCGACGATCAGCATTTGGTGAACAAATTCTTTTAAAAGTCGAACCAAGCTAAGCCAACCGCTATAAAAGAGACATACTTTTACAGACTAGTCTTAATTTTACTAATATTCTAAATATTTACAAATCTTATCCAAGGCCTACTGACATCGCACTTTTTTCTCTCCGTGCCAGGAAAAGTAAATCCCGTCAATTGTCGGGGCTAACGTGGCGTATGAGCAATGTGCCAGCGTATTTTATGGCCTGTGTGCGTGTGGCCAAGCGGTTGGAAAGGGAAAAGCGAGAAAGGCAAGGAAAAATTATGTGTGGGCGGGAGAGGGGAGGAAAAGCGCCGGCTAAAGGGGAGTCCTTCAGTGGAAGCATAATGCGTAATGCGGCATAATTTTCGTTTGGTTTCAATGTCTGCATTTGCTCTCCGCCATTTCGGAAAGGGTTGAAGGCCGAGCTGAGTGGAGGGAAATGATTAGAACAATGGAGAGGGAGCCCCAAAGGGAGGGGACGTTAGTTTGCGCTGACTATAGGAAAAGCATGATAAAGTGGGAAAATTTCCATAAGGACTCTCTGAGCTGGCACTCAACGAAGGAATTACTTTATATAATTGAAGGATTAAGCTGGGATAGGGATTGTGTAATACACTTGCATCATGACTAATGCTTCTTGCGTAAAACTTGAACATTGTTTGGCTTAATCGGTGTAAGGGTTCGATCAGGTGGTACATTGTTTTATCTTTTTTAAGGAGAACTAATTTTTTTACTTATGATGGTAAATTACTCGTGCAAGAGCGTAGCATTAATACAGATTTATATTGTCTATGAAATGGCATCACTTTATTGAAACCTTCAGCTTCAGTCTATTTCGGAATCTGGCTTCCTTTTAGCTGTAAGCCACTGCAATCAGGGCAAGATAAACAAGGTTAGAGCCCAGATTCCGTTTGGCAAAACCAAATTTGGAATTACAAATAACAACTTCAATCTGCGGTCATGGGCGAAATGGCCGCGCATGTTCCAGCCAAGGGGGCCAAGACCGGCAACGAGAAAGCAATAAAGGGAGACTGCAATTTGAATTGTGGCTAGATTTGGTTTTTTGGCGAGCAGTCCCCCTTTCTCTGCCCCCAATTTTCAAGGGGGTGCTGACAAGTTGAGCGTGCCGAAAGAATTGGCAAAAAGACGAAGACGCAGCCAGAGAAGAATCGGCTTAAGTACTGCCAAGAAGCCAACAAACAAAAGCCAGTCCACAATCATTGTAAGGGACAGTGGGGGTTGAGGGAGTGTGCTGTGGCAACGACAACGGAAAACAAGCAACAAACCAAAAATAATGTTGAACGTGACTTTTGTGATTGTTTACGCCGGAGAACGGCGGAGGGAAAAGGCCGAGGAAGAGCATAAAGCGAGGGAAAGCAAAGAATTTTCATAAAAATTTGCTCGAATCAAATGAAACTTTCTGCTGCATGTGTGCCTGTGCGATTGTGTGTGTGATAATAAAACTGCAACTTAAAGAACTTGACTTGGCTGCAATTGTTGCCCAGGGAAAACGAAAAAAAAAAAAACTGTTGGAGTGACTTTTGCTACATTCCGCCCTCACATGCGTATCTCGCATCTTTTATTCAGACTCCTGTGCGATTGTTTCTAGATCTTTCATTTTCATTCGCTTGTTTGGCCTTTCGGGCTCTGCTCTTCCGACTTCTGGCTCTATGACTTTTGTTATCGTTTTTTCAAGGATTTCGTATCCCTGGTCCTTGAGAAAATTACATTTTTCGCCTAGAGTGGGAGGCGTGTCCAGCTAAACTAATAATAAACTGCCTTCGGGTCTGCCCTATCATCAATCTTCATTTTGCGGCGAATTTGTGAATGTTAAAAATCATCCATAGAAAAATCTTCAACTCTAATTGCGTTTGATTTTGTGTCGAATCATCTCTGGGCAATTTATCTCACCAAGTTTTTGCACTGGAAAAATAAGTTTAAAGGAATGTAGGGATTTCTATGAATTACAAATAATTTTTTAATACTTTAATTTCGCCGGTTACTCCATTAAGATAGTCACAAAAATCTCAATAAATTATTATCTGAACTTTAAAACTGGCTTAAGAAATACAACAACTTTCAAGAAATATCTTTATCGCTGCTCAATAAATTCTTTTATTTTTATCTTCGCCCCGCAGCTGCGTAACTCCTCGGACACCCAGATTCTCCTGCGACGCGTTACACTACAAAGTTCCGGACTGTATCGGTGCGAGGTGTCCGGCGAGGCGCCCGCATTCAACACCGTATCCGAGTCGGAGACCATGACCGTTGTGGGTGAGTTTAACATAAGGAATAAGGCGCCAGAAAAGTGGGCCAGATCTGGGAAAATAAAAAAGTGAGGCACTTGGACAGCGGGCGACAGCAGAAAATTTAATTAAAATGCTAATAGTGCCGGGCAGCCAACAATGTTGTGAATGACAGTGGCAAGTGATGCGGCAGGCGAAGCTGCAGGAACTCGGGTGCTCAGCATCCGGAATGTGCAACATAATTGTTGGGAGTGGATAAAGAGTGGGGCCAAATGGCAGCCGAGGCGGATTGACGGCGGCAAGGAAAACTGCAGAGGACGACACAGAGACTCCAGAAAACCATTTAAAAACGCATGCAAAGCATCTGAAATCTGAGGCTGCTGAATGTAAATTGCATGCAGGTTGTCAGCAGCCTGTCAAGGAGTCTTTGATGGCACATGGTTTGCACAAGGATTCCCCTTGCATATGCGGGATGGAATATTAAGGGGTGTTTTGCAGAGTGATAAGACCGAGATATGTTTAATTGGATACAAAAATGAGGTGACCTATGAGGGGGATTTCGGTTTAAACATAAATTTTATACACTTTTATAAAAGACAAGGTAAAGAGGTTAACCTTGGATAAACCACACCTTACTTGAGTTGATATTATACAATTTAATATAATTATAACTTATTATATAAATAACTTTAATTAAGTTTTAAAATATTCATTTAGAAGTCTTAGATGTCTTCCAAAACTGCCTTAGAAATCTCTTCCCATTAAAACCACATTAATAATCTTAATGAAATTAAATTCCTCGGGTTTTCCCCATTCAACTCGAAACTGCTACCGAGGACGGGTGACAACTTAAAGTGCACCTGGTGGCGAAGGTGTTTCACCTGGCCTCCGAGGTCCCCGGTCCCCGTTCTCCGTTCTCCGGTCTCTTGTCTCCAGTCCCCCAATCTCCGGTCGCCATTCTCCACTATACGTTCTCCAGTTTCAGTCGCAGTTGCAGTCCGTAAATGGAATTCATGCAACATGGCAATGCGTTGCAAATGGCATTGTCGAGTCGTCTCAACTCCCAGGCTCCTTGTAAACTCACTAGCTTTCCCCTTGTTCGCTGCTTTTTAAAGGATTTCACTCGCATTTTTTCCGCCTTTCTTTGCGTTTCGCCTTGGCAACCCTAGACTGTACTGTGTTCCCATCTCCGCTTCATTTTTTGCGCCACCCCACTGCTCTTAATACAACTGCATAATCTAAGCAAACAATTGAAATGGAATTTTTGCAGTCGACGTCGCTGTCGGCAGTCCACCGTCCGGAGTCCGAAGTCGGCGCAGCGCCAACAAAAGGCGCACATGTGGGTACAGTGAAGGGGCGTGGTCGTGGGCGGGACTTTGCTGCCACTGTCATTGCAATTTTGAAGTAAAATTATGTTTTCATGTCCGACTTTCAAGTGGTAAAAAACTGGGCTAAGACAAAGGAGTCATCTGGCAGAGGCTGGCTGACTGGCAAAAAAAAAAAAAAACTGTATCCTTTTATCATTTACATACATAGAATGTGAAGGATAACGAATGCACTGAGAAAGCATAACTTTTGACAATAAAAGCGTATCTTTCAATAAATACTTTCTCTGCTAGAACTTGGATTACATACGATTGAAAACTAATTATGTCTCATTTGACAGAAAATCTTTTCAGTAATTAAATAGACTCACAAGTTTGTGTTAAGAATTCAAGTTTAGTTTCCATAAGTCCTTCTTTACATGTATGTAACTCCAGGGCATCTTGATGTTCCCTCTTGTCCTGCATGGATCTTTTCAAGCAACCCAATCAAGTTATCCAACTGCGCCTCAAGTTAATCAGAAATTTATAAACTCATAAAAGAATCAAACGGTTATCAATATGTGCACGAACAGCAGCTAGGCAGGGGAGTCCCCTGGGGACGCACTGTGAAGGCACCACCGATCCGATCCGAACAACCAGCATCATCAATGGAAGCCGCAGCCCCGAGGGCAGAAACCTGCATTAACTTATGGCAACAAGGAGCAGGACGTCGCACAGAAGGACTGCCCTGCCACTGCCACTGCCACGCCCTCGCCCACGCACTAAGCACATTTCATGCTGATTTTTCTTTTGGCCATTCCCTTAGCACTCACCCACCCCTCACCCCTCGAAGGCGCATCGGTATGACGAGGAAATGGGAAATGGTTTTGCATATTAAACAATGTGTCTGGGCAGCCAAATTGAACGATATTCAAACCAAAGTCGCAAAGGAAAAGCAGAAAAAAATGTTGCAAGAATAAAAGGCAGTGGGTAGGAATAGAAATAAAAGGACACAGTGAGTCCTGAAAAAGTTTCTTCACCTAATAAACACTAACTATATTTATGATTAAATGTCAAATCAACTCTTATACTTACTCTTATAAGTACATTATTTTTCAAAAATGTATACTTTTATTGTGTATTAAGTTTATCCTATTTCTAATTGTAAAATATTTGTATGCCACTCTTTTTGAGTGTTCACTGTATATGTAGCCATTGTGGGCATTGCAACTCGTACAAAATAAGGGGGAAAAAAGACAGAGAGTTGAGTAGGATGAAGCATAATCATCAACAACTGTGTCAGCACCATCGGGGAAAGAGGTCGGCAAGGGTTTCTCGTTCTGCTAATGCAAGTGAACCATAAAATATGCTCCAGTGAAAGCCGGCTGTCCCCAAAGGCAGATGCCAATGTTAATTTAGCGATCGTAAAGTGTCAGCGACAACATTTGCGATGACGAGAAATTCCCAGCAGAAGGGATTTTCGCGGGCTTATATTATGATTTATATTATTATTTTTTAAGCAAAGCTTATTCTAAGCTCTAAGTAAGTTGTAAATAGCTGCAATTTAGTGCACTTTAATACAGTTATAGTGAATATTTTTTTTACTTTACAAAAGCTTTTGCAAATTTAAATTTAAATTATTTTACTTGTGGTAAATCTTAGCTTTCTAGCTGAATTATTGTGTCTACAATTCTATGCTTTAAACTTTAGTAAGTGCTTTGCCTTTGACCTCCTTTGGATAATTTACAGCTCATTAGTATGGCCAGGCCGGGGAGCTACAATAAATATTATGGCAGAACACCTCCCTCGAATCCTTATTCCCCCGCCAGGCCACCGTCATAGCTCATAAAAATCACATTTAACTTTGCTTGCCAGTGGGAGTTTGCTGGGGATGTAAGTAAGGGGTCCTTTATGCAGGCAATTGCTTTTTTATATTGTAAAATCGATAAGCGATCACATTATATGTCTGTGCATGTGTGTGTCCGAGATGGAGGGGGCACGGGAAAAAAGAGATAGGTCGAGGAGCAAGGAAACTCAGCGGGAAAAGTGAGTTATATATGTGTTTGTCCCTTAAAGTGCACTTAACCATAAATTCAGGACCAGGATGAGAACCCAGAGCGACACCCAGAAAATCGGGCCGGCAGAAAGGGAGAGGTGGAGAGTGGAGCACAGGACATGTGCCAAGCGTTGAGAGCCTTGCGTGCTCATTAATTATAAAACAACGCGCGCTACGCAACAGATACACAGGGAATAATGTTAAAACACCAATTAGACAGTTAATGTGCTATTTTTATAATAATAAAATTTTTTGGTTTAATGATATAATTTTGTTTGAAGAATCAAACGAGACAAAATTTAGCTCAAGACTTGTTTCCATTAGAACTTTATTAGTATTCAAAAATGCTTAGTTTTACTATTAGTTCCATTTAAACTTTTAATTTGTAAAATATGATATTTAATACTTTTGTTAGATTTTTCTCCCTCTGTGAACATCAACACAATGGGACAGTGGAGAGTTCGATGCAGATGAGGATACGGAAGAGCCGCGGAAGTAACGGTTACTGTAATGTTGTCTTAACTCAAACATGCCGCAACTCATGCAGAGGATCCACGCGGCCAGGAAAAGGACTCGATACTCGGTGCTCGGTATCGTGCATTAAAAATCGTTGCCATATGCAAAATTAAAGATAACAAACGAGGAATGTCGGAGGGACCGAGTGTCGATGGGGGAAATGAAACGGAGTGCGCACTGAAAAGCAGGCTGGGGACAAGTGAAACATGGAGAAAAACGGGAAGTGAAACGTAAACGTCGAGTGGCGACTGAAGGATTTCTGGAGTGCTTCATAGCTGGGGGAAACTGTCGCAGTTTCATACATTATCACTTCCTTACAAATGATAAAAAACTGATAACTTTAATTACTTGTTTTACAGTTTAATATAAATAACATTCATTAAATATTTTTATTCCTTTATTTGCCTACTTTGTTGTTTTGTTTTAATTATTTTATTTTATTTAAATAAATTTCCTGCTTTTCCTTAATAATTTCCTTTGATTTGTTGTATTACTAATATTTTATTCTTAAATTTTATAACTTTTTTTAAAATATATAAATGCAGGTATGGCAATAGCTAAGAGCCAGATAGTGTCAGCTTCGCGGGCATTATCTCTTTGTGTTCAAATGGCTCTTTTACATAATTTTATTATACCCATTAACATTTTTCTTTCTCTAACACCACGGGCATATGCTATTGCGTTGAATAAATTTTATATAACGAAGTGTAAATCATGTCTGAAAATGTTTATTACAACTTTTTTAGACAAAGATAAAGACGGAAAATTAAAAAGAATACAAGATAAAGACAATGACGGGGGGGAAGACGCATTGAGCAGAGAACCACTTTAGCGGCGAAGGCTCAACATGTGCATAATCCACACTTACCCACTCCAGAGGGGAGTCGTCTACAGTTCTTCTGCAAATAGAACTGGTGAATGCCTGGGGGTGGCCCAATCTACCAAAAGCCGAGTCCTTTGCCGCAGCAGCCCTCATTGCCAAAATCCCAACCACCTGACCTGGCTTATCACCTGCTAAGAAGAAGCTGCAAAGTGCGCTTCAAGCGAAAAGGGGAGGTTTGACAGGTAACAAAAAATATACCGCAGCATATTAAAAGAAGACCACACGCTGAGCAGGAAAGTTACGAAAAAAAACATGGAATGACGCCCACTTACAGTGCTCACTGTAGTTGTCCTCGTTCTGGTTGCTCCACTTATCACTTGGGTATATCAGCTTGAACATATATCTATTTAATATCTTTATTGAAGATGATTTACAAACATTATTGAAAGATTTTGTTTAAAGTTTGGCTTAGTTAATAAAAAACGTTTCTACTTGGATCATGTCTAAAATTTCTATCAATTTTCTGTATTTGATTTACAACAAAAATAAAAGATGTCGTTTTGTTTGCTTGATTGATTTTAATATTATACAAATAATACTTGCTGAAACACTTAATGAAACAGAATACTAGGGTATCTCTAGCTTCCAGACTTAACTTTAGATATTGTATCTCATGGCTGTAACTACTGCTATTTTTGTTTTCCTATTCGTGTGCATGTTGTTGCTGTGAAGTGCTTCAGACATTTTGTACTTATTTTTATTTTTCTGGCTACTGCACAAAAGGTGTATACCCCTCCAAATTCTCCTCGCCCACAGAAACTGCTTAGTCATGGGAAAATGCCGAGAGTATACTTGAGGCATGTGGCCATTCGACATTCGGCCATTTCCCTCTTAGCTTTTAGTTTTCGGCTTATTGCAGGGCCTGTGCCCTGCGGCCCTTCTCCCATTCCCTCAATTTCCTCCCAATCTGCTCTGATTTTCCCTATATTTTCCCCTCGGACACTGTGTGTCCTTTATCGTTGCGTGCTAAGTCTGGCCAAAATAAATTGCCAACTCATACAGGCATATGTGTCCTTTTGCCTTCGCCGTCACACTCTTTCACTCCCGCTGGCTTTGTCTCCTTAGATTTATGCCACAAAATAAAATTTAAGTGCGACAATATGGCGGTGACTAAAAAATTCCTTGCAAAATATATATAAACATGATCCTAAGCAAAGCAGGTGAGCAGAAGCTAAAATTCATCAACCCAGGGGAAGGGCTTAAGCTTTAAAGTTTGTTTTTTATACTAATAAATAATAATAAAAGAATTTATATAGTTCAGACTTTATATTGTCAGACATTTATTACGTTTTCTGTTTTCTATTTGTATTTAATACAAATAGAAATAGAAATACAAGTTAAAAGAATTATAGAAAACAGCAATTAAAATTAATTTTAAAGTAGATTTTTCTTTAATATTTAATCTTAAAATATTTGATTTTTCTCATCAAGATAATTTAATTATTTAACTACAGCTTGCTTAGAAAAAGAATGCAAACAAAGCGAAATGCGTTTATCAAAAATGCATTTCTCCAAGCCAAATTTTTTGATTGCTCCCAGTTGTGCCTTTGTGCCGTGTTCCTCTTCTCTGTTCGCCACCCAAAAACTGAGCTTCCTCAGAAAATTAAGTTTACATGGCAGAGAGGAGAACCAAAGCAGAGCCAAGCTTTACTTTATAAATTACAAATAAGCAAACGGAACAGAGAAATTCAATCCCGAGTAAGGGCAATCTGTCCAGGATTTTGGCACTCAAGAAAAATATGTTTGATCTTTCGATTAAATTAAGAACTCTGGTATAAATTTTAAAACTATGAGTGTAAATAAAATAAATTAAAATAAATTATAATAGGATCTCATTTCTTTTCTTTAGCCTCCCTAGCTAGTTCAATTATATTTTTTGAGTGTACGGACTGGACCTCACGAAATCCAGCTACAAACTGACCAAAAACCCACAACAAAACAAAAGCAAACCCAACAAAAACACTCGGCGCTTTCTAAGGAAAATTAATTTTTTGAAAACCATTAAAAATTAATTTTATTTTATGGCATCCACACACGTACAGCAGCAAGAAATGTTATGAGGATGAAAATATCTCATCTCGATTTTTTTGGTTCGCTTTTGGTATGAGGGAATATTTTTAATACATACAGAAAACACTCGACTTAGAGGAGGAGGGAATGCAGGGATAAAGGGGACATGGGCAGCTTTAGAGGAGGAGAGTCCTGATTCAGGCTCTGTTCCCACTTGACTTGGTTTTTATTTCTGTACATGCATGGACAATTTGTATGGAGAAGAATCAAGAGGACGCTGTGGAAGACAATGCAGAAAGTTCGCTTAGTGGCTCAAGTAGAGTAAACTTTTGTATTTAAATCATAAACATTTTTCGAATATTTAAAGAATAACAGTTTTAAGCTAGTTTCTATAAAGTTGAAAAGTTTGAAGGTAAATAACGTTGACAACTTCATTTGATATTTAAAAACTTCCTGTAATTTTCTGTCTGTGATAATAAATTAAAGCCTCATGATTTTAATGAAGGAGATACTTTTGAAGGGAGAGGAAGATAGCAATCTTATATTTTTAGGGTGTCTAGACATCGGCTTAAGTTCGTGTATTGTTATGTTAACTCATTTATGTTGAGGAAATATAGGCCGTTGGGCACGGGTGGTGGAAGGATGCCCACCTCATCCCCATTCTCCATCCACATTTCCCAACACATTCACAGATACACCTAAATGTGAGAAAACAAAAACACCCACACAAAAGTGGGAAACCCTGCAGGTCAGGCTCGCACACATGGCCAAATAAACTTTGAATAAGCATTTCATGTGCCCCCTGATTCCTTGTATTTCTGGCCACCACCTCCGCATCGCATTTCTGGCGAAAATCTCCACATAAATCTTCAGAATGTTTGGCCAGCCTCCAGGAGGAAAACAGCCTTTCCCCGCCTCATCTTTACCATTACACTTATGGGGCAGTGGGGCAAGTAAGCGTTGCTGTATAATATCATAAAAAAAAACCTTAGGAAGGGGAGAAGTCGGAGGGGAACACACTGAACGTGGCATAAAATGGCCAGCTAGTTCTCGTTTAGGAAATATTCAATTTCCCCGGCTCATTAAAATTAAATAACTAAGCTCAGGCGAGACTGCCAAGGAGGAGATCAAGGTATAGTCGTGGGAGTTCTACCAAAAGCGAAGGAGGAGGGGTGGAGTCGAGGGAAATTTAATTGAAGTGCAAGAAAACTTAATTGAGCCAAAGAGTAAAAGCTGTGTGGTTTATTAATGACGTAGATGTGGAATGTTTGCAAAAAGGACTTGAATGCAATAATACACTTTATTAAATAAAATAATGGTGTAAAATATAATGGGCCCAAATAAATGCACAATAATTAATACGCATTACTTCTCATTTTAGCTATTGTTAAAAGTAGGAGTAATTTAATAATAACATTTTAATTTCAATAAGCTGCACGTGATCCTGTGATATGTTTAAAGGAATTAACTGAAGGAAAAGCTCGTTTAGCTTTTCATTCCTGCCGCAAACCGTCAAAAGCTTTTGTTAGAAATGAATGGAAAATCCGAAAATGAAAGCTCTCCTTGCTGCCCCAGCAAAATGCATTGAAACACAGATATGCCTTTTTGATATTAAAAATACAAGTGGCTCTCTTTCGTTTAAATATTCAAGAATGAAAGAGACACATTGGCATTATTTATAATAAACGAAATTGGTACTTCAATTTAAGCTTCTCATTATTTCGTGTTTAATTTATAGTCCCTAAAATCCCTTGTTAAATCTTCGTTAAATTATCTTTTTCCTTTGGTTTTCAGTGACTCCCAACCACGGACCGAAGATAACCGGCGGACAGCCGCGCTACCAAATTGGTGACACCGTCCGCGTGAACTGCACCTCGTCGCCGTCCAAGCCCGTCTGTCACCTGAGCTGGCTAATCAACGGAGAGCCGGTGCAGAAGGCGCACCTGCGCCAGTACGACAAAGTTGTGGTGAACCGCGATGGGCTGGAGATGGCAAGACTCGGATTGGAGTTCCGAGTGAGGGCCTACCACTTCAAGCATGGCGACATGAAGCTTAAGGTGGACTAATTTTGTTTAATTTTAAAGCTAAATATAATTTATTTAATTACTCTCCCACAGTGCGTGGCCAAGATCAGCTCGCTTTATCTGCAGAGCAACGAGGAGAGTGTGGAGAGCGATCGCCAGCAGAGGGCACCGGCCCTGGAGTCTCGGGAGACGGTGGCCGCCAAGTCCAGCACGATTGGTACAGCCCTGAATAAGATATATACATCATTTCCATAAGAAACAAAATCTAATCTAGGTTTTTTTACAGGTGGAGCCTCTTCTCAGATGCCTTCCCAAGTCGTTTCACTACTGCCTCCGTTATTCCTGCTGCTGATCCTTCAAAACTGGACCTGGCCGCGAGACAGTTAACTACCCCAAGAAATAAGGAAGCTGGCAGAGCAGTTCGACACAGCAGACATATCCTATGCCAAAATCTTTGAGACAGAAACCATATTAATGACTTAAAAACTAACCTTTGGTTTAATTCAAAATTCAATCGATGTGTGTGTGTGCATGAAATATGGGAAAAGTCCCCAATTAAACGCCAGATATTATAGCGAAATATCGGAATCGTAACTACTCAACGCGAGCATTTAAGCAGAGGCTAAGTCAGTGTAAATATTTATTAGTAGCCTTAGGATATTATCGATACAATTAAGGGACTCGTTGTTTAGGCAGAACATTGGTTGACCTTTTGTGATATTTTCTTCATTTTGAAAACGAAGGGAAGCAGAGCAAGGTAGAATTTTATTTTGAGTCAACCCTTTGACTGTTCCTTCCTTTCTCGCATTTTGTCAACCATTTTTGGGCATATCAAACGCAACAAAGCATTTCAATTGTAAAAATACATATTTGCACTTTAATCTAGTCTCGAAATCAAAGCTAAAACCTAACCTACGAAAACTTCAAAACTACTTAAGAGGCGGCTAAGTTAAGTACGTAAGCAAATGTAAGAAAATTGTAAAGCAAAAGTCTAAACGTAAAAACATAAAACTGAGAGAACATAGGAAAATACCCTTAATGTAATACCATTTTTAGTGTAAGTTAAATTAATAGTAAGCAAGACATACGTTTGCATTCCAACAAAATCCTCAAAGAGAAATATTAAAAGTAAGAAAATTTGAAAGCTGTAAATATACAGAGAAGAGGCCAAGGATTGACTAAGTTTAAAACTGCGAAATTTTGGCAAAAGTCTCTATCTAAATGTGTGTGTTTGTATTAACTGAATGTAATCTGCTGCCATTTCAATGCCAAGCTGCCAGATCGATATTGCTAGTATGACCAGAAGGCTTAATCACCAGGGAAGAGGCTCGAACAGTATTTAGAACTTTCTAAAATAATTATTTATATTTGTTCAAAGAAGTTGGTAAATATCGATTCACGAACTGTGTACCTTCAATTAGAATCATATACTTCCTTTGCTTTAATAATCATTTCCAAACTTGAACCCATTCAAATGAATTTCTCAAGCAGTTAACACGTTTTAAAAACGCAAAAAAAACATTAAAAATTTTTGAAATATTAAAAAAAAAAACAATAAAAACCTAAAGGCGCAATCATGAAGATGAACGAGGAGGTAATATACACAGACCAGCTGCTGCATCACCGGTGCGTCTCCAGTCAGATCGAAAAAACACGCGACTCCTGGAACCGTACCGCCTCCTGGTATCCCGAAGCGCAGAAGCAATTCTATGATCGCTATGCCGAAATTTACGCGGAGAGTCTGGAGAAATACGGGAATGATACCTACGAATACTACGCCAGGAGGAATCGCCTGAGGGACGAGTACTTGGTCGATACCCGGGCGGCAAGAGCACAAAACCGCCGGGAGACGGAGATCTCGATGGATCACATTAAGCGCTGCCGGGCATCACCCACCACGAACGGCGAATACGGAAGGATCCAGCCCATGCGTCTTTTTTACTGTTTTCCCTAAACTGTATTTCATTGTATTGCTGTTTCAATTCAATCAATGGCGTTTGAGAGAAGAAAGAAAATGATTTTAATGAAAATCTGTGAAATCTTTATAGTGCAAGCCTGCCCTAAAACCAATTGCGACAATTAATAAACTTAATTGGGTTCAAGGAAAGTACAAATTATTATTTCTATTTGCATTTAATTCTATGAGAGTTGTAGTTCAATATACCAAAAATTTATACTTATGAGAAACTTTTTCCTAACAGTATTCTATCGCACAAATGATTCTTTAGGAGGCTTGTTAATATTAATATCTTTATGGTTGATTAGGTTTTAGCAGCTTAAACTTTCGTGTCTGTTGAGTCACCCATTTGAAAAACGGGGCCCTTAATTTTCCCCATGAGAAATTAGCCCCGTGCATGATACTAATCCCTTGGCTTATGCTAATTCGGCTAAAACTGAGTCAGAGCCCCTGAGGTGCAAGAAGGTGGAAATTGTCAGACATGCAAAAATGGCAAAAATGCGCAACAAACCGCATTCGAATGCACTCGAGCCCAAACAAAGGGCCAAATACAGTTCATGACTCATGAAAGAAAGGGTTAATATCGCATGCCTGGCGAGCTCAAAAGGGCGTGAGAAATGCAATCATTTGCATACAAAGCCATTCGATTGTGGGTCGAAAACTGTTTACAAAAGGCCAACAAACAGCTGCAGGTCGTGGCTTAATTTACACACATTTTAGACAATTTAGACGCCCAGCTTGGCATTGATGGACGACTGGCCGGGGGATAAGCCCTCTCAAGCTAAGCCAAGTGAGTGTTTCTTGTACATAGCCAGCGGTGTTTGAACTCAAATTTACCTAGGATCTAAGCACAAAAATCCTCGGCAACTCTCTAAGCATAGTATCCACTTAAGTCTAAGTGAATCTTGTGCGTGTTGTAAATTTAAAAATAATATGAAAACTATGACGGAAACCAATGCAACAGAAGGTGGTAACTAAAACTGCCTGGTTGGTTGTAGCTAAGTCAGAGAACTAAACCTTCCTCCATTTACCTACATTAGTGATTTTTGTTAGAACTTCATTTGCCCATTTTTTGTAAGTATTATTAACATTTAATGTTTAACAATGAAATAAAAACAAGTTAGTTTGTAAAACTAAACATGAAAATGAGAAATAAACTAAGTCAAAACAAGACAAGCAAAAGGGAGTTCGTCTTTTAATAAATTTAATAAGCTTTAGAAAACTTTTGGGGGCATAGCAGGCAGATCATAATCAGTCATTAAAATACTCTACAACTATACGTACAAAAATAAAAAAGAAAGACTACAACAGCACTATTAATATATTTAAAAAAAATATAGATAACATGTTGGTATTTCTAATTGAAACATACTTTGCTTTAATGCAATTACATCTTTATTTTTTAGTAACCATGACAGATCCCGAGATAGTATTTATGGACCAGCTCCTGCACCACCGTGCTAAATCCAGTCAGATCGAGCAAACCCTACTTAACTATGATAGGAGAAGCTCTTGGTTTCCACGTGGCCAGTGGGAACAGTACTGCCGGATCTCCGAGATATACGCTGACTGCTTCGATAAATACGGAGCAGAAATATTCGGGCTCTACGCGAAAAGGAATCGCCTTCACGAGAAGTACATTGAGAGAACTATGGCTGATATTCAGAAGAAAAATCGAGAGGTGGAAATTTCCATGGACCACTTGGCGGCCTATAAGTTCCCGAGGACGACGAACGGGGTATATGGAAGTATCCGCCCATCTAAATTATTCTTATGTATGGGGGAACCTAATTAATTTTTTAAATGTCTTTGTATTATTGTGGCAAACAAAAAAATATATACACACAGGAAATGCAAATCCCAAAATTTTTAAAGGGTTTTATAAGATTAATACAGATTTTACCTTAAACACAAAATGGTTTTTATTTGTTTAAATTGATCTATGTCAATTTTATTCATCTACAAAGCATACATGATTTTTGGTTTTGTGATTTATATTCTGGCTTAAACTTTAATGCACCCTTTTTTTTATCATTCAAATCATTCATAAAGCGATTGTTCCTCAGTTTACCCCTCTCTGACACTCATTATCAACACTTGTGCGCATTATGCAGAAATTTATGGCGGAAGCATTTAGGCATTGAACGACTACAAAGAGACACTAAAAACTGCAGTAAACCATGGAAATGGCTTTTCGGGACGGGGGCCTGGCGCGAAGGGCTTGTGGCGTGTTTTAAATTAATTTTATATATACATTTTACCCGTCCCAGGGCGGCACTTTAGCGGTACTGTCGAGCCCTTGGCTCGTAAATTGGTAATGTTTGTAAGCCCCGTTTTTATGGGACGGCGGTGGCCCAGTCTGTTTACCATAATTACCTGTTTATAATTAATTAAAATGCAATAAGCGTAAATTTGATAAAAGTGCCATGCACATGCTTACCCGGTGGCGTTAATTTCCCTTTTCCACAACGT
The DNA here is from genome assembly GCA_018904815.1 of Drosophila ogumai. Lineage (NCBI taxonomy): Eukaryota > Metazoa > Arthropoda > Insecta > Diptera > Drosophilidae > Drosophila > Drosophila ogumai. The sequence goes on from JAEIIJ010001781.1 coordinate 23,470, forward strand.
CAGCAGTTTTTAAACCAATGCACCTAGATATAATAATTAGTTTATAGCAATACTCTTCAAAAAGACTTATACAATTGCTGGAAATAGTTTAAAAACAGATATATGATTATATAATATAAAATAAATAGAATTTCAGTTAATTTATTTAGTTCAATTGGGTTTTAAATACTAAGGACAATGATGTGACTTATAATTTCAAGTTTTATTTTAGATAAAAATGCACTTTAATAAAATAAAATTAATTTAATTAAATATAAATATTTTCGTTAAGTGAATGTACGGCGACCTATTACGGCAAATGAAATTAAATTGATGAACTAAATTACAATCGGCCAGATAAAGCGCCATAATGTAAGGCCGGAACAAATGCATAAATTATTCAATGGTCCTGCGAAGGAAAGGAAGTCCCTGCTATTGTTGTGTTAGTGTGGAAACCGCGTGAAATTGCAGCATAAACACGTTGGTTAATGCAATAACAACCATTTCGGCGTGTTTGTTGTTTTTCACCCCGTCTGAGCCACTCTTATTGACCATGAATAACTAACGGAAATGCAACACGAACTGTGGTCACACTCCTCGCTCACCCGCAAAATGCACACTTTTCCCCGCAAATTGATGATTCACTGTGTGTGTGTGTGTGTGTGTGCTTGTGGGGTTAATACGTGTGAAGTTTAATTGCGGTGACATTTTGATTTATGACGGCAAAAGGGAAAGCTGCTATGACGCATCCGCCATGTTCGGGGGTGTTGTAATAATGGTTTCGACGTTTCGAGTTTGGAAATACACCTTTCCTGCTATATTATACATTTTATTTACTCTCTTTTTTATGGTAAGAGTAAAATGTTTCCCTCATTACATCGATGCTAAAAATATTCCTTGGGCACCGAAGTTTTATCTTTCATCTTATCAAGAGATATCGTTCATAAATTAGAATGGGTGGCTTCATCGTCATAAACTAATTTACTTACCTGGAGGGAAAACATGGATAGCCAAGTCAGTACTCCGAAATGGTTCACTGGGTCAATTTGCTGCTGAAAACCTCCTACTTATACGGCCTTGTCATTGGACTTTCCAACTTTGAGTTCGACTGGCGGACAGGACGTATCTTCACAACCGCCAGGAGCACCCTTTATGCGGTCGTAAACAACGGCGCCATTGTGCTTCTCCTGGTCTTCTATCTGCATGGGAGCTCTGATTTCCCTGCGCGCCTTATAAAGGCAAATAAACTGAACGAATATGTGCTTTTAATCATGGTTGGACTGAGGATCGCAGCAGGTGGAATTAAATTTTTTGGAAATTAAGTTGCTTACTCCCGTACTATTTCCTCAGGAGCTCTTACGGTTCTCAGCCGGTGGAGCCAGCGGTGCGAGCTAAAAAAACTGGTCAGAAATGTGATCAGCCTGGTGCAGGCCAAACCTCAGTTGCTTCAAATGTCACGATGGGGTATTCTCATCAAAATCCTTACCGGTTCTGTGACAGACCTGCTGCATATGGCTATTACTATCGATAAAATCAGTGATGTGGACTCCAGGCTTTTCGTAGACTTGTTTCTTCAGTTCTGGATGGCAGCCCTTGTGAATTTGGCACTTTCGCAGCACTTCCTAGTGCTGCTTCTGGCTCGAGCACAATATCATATGGTCAACACTGAGCTGCGACAGGTGATCGATGAGAGCAGACACCTGAGCAATCATCGCCCGCGAAATGGCGCCTTTATGTCCAGGTGCTGCCACCTTGCAGATAAGTTGGAGGATATGGGAAAAGTACAGAGTAAGCTGCAGGCGATTATTAGCCAATTGGGAGATATATTTGCCTTTCAGAGTGTAATGGTTTGTTTCGGGTACTACATATTCTCGGTGGGCGCCTGTTATCTAACCTACACAGTCATCACAAATGGCATCGAGAAACTTGGATTAAGTCAAACAAATATCATCCTGTCGTTTATATGGTGCTTCTTCTACTACCTGGACGCTATAATCAATCTCTTAATTATCTTAAATGTCCAGGATGATCATAAGAAGATGATGCGACTATTGGAGGAGCGAACTCTGTTTGCATCTGGCTTGGATGTCCGTCTGGAAGAGACTGTAAGTTACTTCTTTCTACCAAAATATTAAAGTAATTATTCTCCCCTCTAGTTTGAAAACCTACAGCTGCAGCTTATACGGAATCCCCTTAAAATGGAAGTCATGAAATTGTTTTCCATAACTCGCAGCACGACTACGGCCATGTGTGGATCTCTAATAACTCACTCAATACTTTTAATTCAATATGACATGGAATATTTCTAGCTTTAAAAATATAAATATTAAATCCAAACAGCTGCTTTAAAACAAAAGAACCTAAAATGAGTTATTTATTAAAATACTTTTAGTTATGTATATTAAACATAAGCATTTAGAACAAAAATTACACTTAATGGAGGCATTATCAGCTTTCGAAAATATTGCTTAATATTGTTATACATATTTCCGAAATCGTATTTCTAAGGACTTAATTTATTAGTACATGATATTCAAAGAAACGTGTTTTAAATCTATTTATTTTTATATGCTGAAATTATTTATTCGCTTATTTTTTCCAAAATTACAAGCACATTTATCTTTTAATTCAATGAAATAATCTTCAGGTACCGCACATCTCGTAGTTGAGTACCCACGACTCTAGCTCTTTTGTCTTATCAATCTTATCGGGATCTGCCCATTCGGGGCCAATGAATTAGAATAATTACCTTTCATCCCGGGCTGCAATATTGGCTAGTTCACCGAAATGCTTGACTGGGTCGGTTTGTTGTTGAGGACAGTCTTGCTTTATAGCAAAGTAATTGGAGTTAGTAATTTCGAGTTTGACTGGAGTTCAGGACGCGTCTTCACGACTTCTTTGTCTACGCTATATGCCACTGCCGTTAACTTTATTGTTGTGACTCTTCTGGGCTACCAATTTACTGGGAGCTCTAGACTCTTTGGCAACATCAATAAGCTGCACGAGTATGTCATTATAGTTTTGACCGTACTGAGGATTACTGCAGGTTTGAATACTTTAATTTTAAGTGAAAAAGAAGGGGAGCTATGGAAATATTGTACACCGTAATTGACTAATTACGTAATAGCGTTATTTTAAGAGACTGATTAAAGTTTGTAAACAACAAAATTAATTCTCAAATTTAACCTCTGCCAGGCCTCATCACGCTGCTTAACAGATGGCGACATCGGTGTCAACTGATGAAACTGACCAGTAGGTTTGTCCGCCTTTTTCTGTCCAGGCCGCAGACGATCAGGATATCTCGATGGGCCATTCTTGGCAAGTTCCTTGTGGCTTCCCTGACCGACTTTTTTCAAATGGCAATCTCCTTGGAAGCTATCGGCCGTGTTGACTCTACGTTATTCTTGGGGATGGGACTGCAGTTCTGGTTGTCCGCTATTCTCAACCTGGCAATAGCGCAGCATTTTCTTGTGATGGTCTTCGTTCGGGCCGATTATCAGCTGCTCAACATGGAGCTGCGACAGGTGATCGAGGAATCCAAGGGCTTGAGCTACCACCAACAGCGAAAGGGAGCCTTTATGACCAGGTGCTGCTACCTGGCGGACCGGGTGGAGGATATCGCCAGGCGCCAGAACGAGCTCCATTCGATTGTGGATCAGTTGCATGAGGTCTTTGGGATTCAGGGACTGATGGTGTATGTCGGCTATTACATATCTTTTGTGGCCACAACCTATCTGACCTACAGTGTTTTCAAATATGGTTACACTGACATGGGGTTGACCCAGAGATCTGTGATCTTGGCCCTGATTTGGTGCTTCTTTTACTACCTGGACGCCATCCTCAATTTTTTCACGACTCTGAGTGTCCTTGATGGCCACAAGGAATTGGTTCGCCTGATGGAGGATCTAACTTTGTTTGCCATTGGCTTGGATATTCGTCTAGAGCAGTCTGTAAGTTACCAATCTGTAATACTTATTTGAAAACTACATATAAATATTTATGTTTTGTAGTTTGAGAGCCTCCAGCTGCAACTGGCTAGGAACCCATTAAAAATGCAAATAATGAAAATATTCACCATAACTCGTAGCGGAACCTTGGCCATGTTTGGATCTCTTGTTACACATTCTATTATTTTAATTCAATATGACATGGAGAACTTTTAAGTAGTAATTAAGTAAATGATGTATCGAAGAGGATTAAAGTGAATTAGGTTGATGCATACCAAGTTCCAATGTCACCACTGACATTTGTTTGTATATGAGTACTCGGTTTATTTATGCATAATCTTATATCTAATCAAGAACCTTCCGTCTAGGATCAGGGCAAGTCAGAAACCAATTAATATTCCCAGAAGGGCAAAGCAAATATATGTTTAGTTCTCAAAAATGCTCGACTGGGCCGGTTTGCTGCTAAAGGCTCTCTACTATTATGGCCACCTAATAGGACTAAGTAACTTCGAGTTCGATTGGCGAATTGGTCGCGTCTTTACGGCCGCTAGAAGCACTCTCTACGCCATTGTGGCTAACGCCATCCTTGTAATTCTTCTGGGTTTCGTGCTCACTAGGCAAATTAATTTAAATGTGCTCTTAGGAGAGTCGAACCGACTGCACGAGTTGGTTATCATTACCATGAACTTTTTCAGGATTATTGGAGGTAAGATAGCCCATCTTTCATGGTTCGAATAGTACTAAGAACCTAGTTGAAAGTGAGTAAAAATATTTAAGAAGCAGCTCCCTAAACTCGTAATATATATTATAATACTAAACTTAAATAATAATTACATAACTTTAAAGGGCTTTCTACGGTTCTCAATCGATGGCGCCAGCGGAGCCAGATGAAGGACTTGGCCAGAAGAATTCTACGCCTTTTCTTGGCCAGGCCACAGGTGAAAAGGATGTCTCGCTGGGGAATTCTCATCAAGTTCCTCCCAAGTACTGTGACTGACATCCTTCAATTAGCAATCACCCTGGATGCCATTGGTCGTGTCGACTCCACGTTTTTTCTGGGAGTGGGCTTACAGTTGTGGATGTCGGGTATCCTTAGTCTGGCAATATCGCAACATTTTTTCGTGATGCTCTTTGTTCGGGCGCAGTATCAGCTGCTAATTATGGATCTGAGAGAGGTGATCGCTGAGAGCACGGAGTTGAGCTACCATCCCCCACGGAAGGCAGCCTTTATGACCAGATGTTGCCACCTGGCTGATAGGCTCGAGGAAATAGCCAAGCTCCAGAGCCAGCTGCAGATGATTGTAACCCAGTTGGGAGAGGTGTTCGGCATCCAGGGGATAATGGTGTATGGTGGATACTACATATCATCGGTGGCTTCCGCTTACATGGCCTACAGTATCATCAAAAATGGTCCAGAGAACTTGGGGATTACCTTCAATGCTACAGTACTGGCTTTCGCCTGGTGTATCTTTTATTACTGGGATGCCATCCTGAATCTCTTCATTATGCTGTACGTTCAGGATGATCACAATGAGATTGTTCAGCTTCTGGAGAAGCGAACTCTATTCGCCTCTGGACTTGACGTTCGTCTGGAGGAGTCTGTAAGTTCATTTTTAAGGAAACATATCTTGGTTTATAATTGTGTTATTTATTCAGTTTGAAATACTCCAACTGCAGCTAATACGGAACCCTCTTAAAATTGAGGTGATGAAAATATTCACCATAAATCGGGACTCCACGTCAGCAATGTTTGGATCTCTAATAACGAATTCAATATTTCTTATTCAATATGACCTTCAATTCTATTAAAGCGAATTGCTTATTACAAAATTTATTGTTTAAAGTTTTCGTAGCAGTCCTACATTTTTCTTGAAAAACATGAAATTTTATAATCTTTCTTAAAACATTATCATTTATTATTAGATAAGACACCTTCGAATGATAACATTTCAATCTCCAAACGAAAGGTAACTGACTGTGAACTCACAAAGTTGTTATAGCTCAGCTCTTGGTTGGATATGTACCAGTGTTATTTAATTGATGGGTCTACTAAAGGTAATGAAGCGTATTTAGAACGTATGCTTATAAATAATTACTTAACCAACCATTCTTATGTTAGGTCGGGTTTTAGCTTTAGAGACACTCTGAACGCCGAGAGAGAAACATGGACTTTGGTGGCAAATTGTACAGTAAATGGACAACGCGACTCCTGCGATGGTTTCTGTTGTGCATCTGCTGGTCAACATACATCCTTTATCGAAGCTTTGTCGTCGGACAGATAAAGTACGATCCGAAGAGCGGAGTGATGGTCATCCGACCTCGGAATACCTTGACGATACGAATTGCTCTGTTCCTGAAAGTGATTTTGTTTATTTATGAATATTTAGGGATACAATACTTTATGGTAGGGTTACGACCCTTATTTGTAAGTCCAGACCGCGCTAGGCAAAAGCTGTTCCTGGAATCATTGATTGAAGCGGTTGCCATGTACTTAACATTTTGGAACATCTACCGCGTATATACCTGGCTACGTAACCTAGACTGGAATCGGTCTTTTGTGCGCTTGGTGAATAAAGTTAATCATTTGGTATCTTTGGTTGAGGGCACTTCGGGGCCTCTTCGCTTGGAAGGACTCGTCCTATTGATTATTTACGTGTTTACCTTAGAATTGACCCTGTTAGAGATTGTCAACCTTATCCGCCGAAGGATGAGCTTATTAGTCGTCGATATCCTTCTGCAAGAAATGCTTTATAACGCCTACGTAGCTTACCTTTTTCTGGTGCTATCCTGGATCGCCTCATTCAATCGCTTCTTTGGGGTGGGTAACTGAACTAACGAGATCTCTTTGCTTATACAAGCAGCGCCTTTCTATTTCCAGAGCCACCGTGTGGTGGGATTATCTATCCTCCAGCAACGCGAGAAAATCCGCCAGCTCCTACACTTGTATTCAAGGATCAGCAAGGGGCACCAGGACATCATTGGCCTCTGGCTGCCAGTTGCCAGTGTGCTCTTCTCCAACGTAGTAACAATGGTGGGCCACTGGGCCGCTATCATCAACATCGTTTTGTATAACCACGACTTAGACGCGGCCGGGAAGTGGAATTGGGTTCTCCAGCGACACTTGGGCGGTGGATTATGCCCGCTTTTAAGGATTCTCCTCGTTGGTTTGTGCAACGATCGATTGGCCCAGCTAGATAGATGCTTGAGCCAGCAGCTCCTGCTTATCGACTTGAGGCTCTGTGTCAACGGTGAGAGATCGCAGAGTCTCGGCATGGAGCTCACGATTCTGGTATCTACTCCACACAAGCTGACTTGATTACAAACTTTCTAAATTGTAATCATTCCTTAGCAAACTTGTTTCGATCTACAGCTGAGAGCCCAACCCACAAGGAATCCAATAATGTGCAAACACCAGATATGCGATAGCTCTTTCGTCTTGGAATTCATTTTCTGCGTACTGGTGAATGCTCTTAGCTACGTGCAGTATGGCATTTCCATTGGAGGAAGTCTAGACTTTCGAAACAGACTTAGTCTTAATGTAAACAGAAATGAATTATAAATGTAAAGTATTTTGATGGTACTTAGGAGTACGGAAAGTTTAATAAATACTTTAAAATAAGTCTAAACTAACGTCTGGTAACAGATATTATATACACATATTTTGTGAATTTAAAGAGCTTACAAAAAGAAATGAAGCCTAATTGGGGTTGATGAAAGATAACTAATATTTTTTCAGATGCCAGAAGACGAACATGAAGATTAAGAATGGTTTTTGTAAGGCATTTCCTGGACCATATATATTCTTTAACGCTGCTTCGTCACTAAGTTTGTGTATCAATTTAGTTTATAGTCCCTGACCCTGCCTTTTCCGTTCTCTAAAAGTTACTGAATGTGTATAACATAAAACATTCATACATAAGACATGTATGTCTGTACCTCCAATAATGACAAATAACAACAAATGGGGTGCCGACCTTAACTTTATTTCTCCTTCCACTTTAATACATAATTCGGACTAATGTCAAGTTGCCATGTTGCTACATAACGGCCATTAGTTTCCATTCCCACCGTATTTTCACCCCATTTTCCCACATACCACATACACCCTTTTTAGTGGGTTTGAGAATGCCTGAAGAGAAGTATGGGTCGACTCGGAGAGCCTCATGTAGGAAGTGGAGATCGCGTCTGCTGCGATGGTCTGTCTTGGGCATCGGATGGAGCAGCTATATCCTGTATCGCAGCTTCGTAGTCGGACAGATAAAGTACGACGCACCTACCGGGAAGATGATTCTTCGACCCCGCAATGTGTGGACCAAGAGGATTGCTCTGGTCCTGAAGATATCGGCAATGTGCGCGGACTATTTTGGCTTGGTTTATCTTAGTATAGCGTGTATTCCACTTTTTTTCATGTCGTCGAGTGACTTGAACCATCCAAAACAACTTTTTGAGGACCTGGTGCAGGCACTGATTTTCCAGATTGCTATTTGGAATGTCGGCCGTCTGTATTACTGGCTGCGTAGCCTGTCCTGGAACATGTCCCTTGTGCTTTCAGTCAATGAGGTGATCCGCATGATGTCCTTGATGGAGGAGACCTTTGGACTCCTTTCAATAGATGGACTTGCCCTGCTCACCATTTTTTTGGTGCAGTTTGGTCTGACCGTTCTACAGATGGCCGACTATCTTTACGATAGGATGTTTATCTTGGCGCTTCATACGATACTGCTGGCTGTGTTCTACAACGCGTATATCGCATACCAGTTGTTACTTTTGTCCTGGATGGCAACATTCAATCGCTTTTCGAAGGTGAGCTCTACATTAATTAGTGACACTAATTAACTGTTATTTTGAATAAAACTAAAACCCCCGCAGGGCTACCACCAGGAGGGATTGCCGACTTGGCAGCAACGTCAGCAGCTGCAGCACTTGTTTCGCCTTTTCTCAAGGGTCGGTACCGGTCACCAGAATATTATGGTGCTGTGGCTTCCAGTGGCCAACATGCTCTTCTCCAACATTGTGGTCCTGGTGGCCCACTGGTCATCTGTCATCTACTGCGTTCTCTTTATTGACCAAATGAATGCGGTCGAAAAGTGGCAAGACTTTCTCCGGGAACAGCTGGGCGGAAGTGTGGCCCCCTTGCTGAGGCTTCTCCTCATCGGTCTGTGCAACGATCGCTTGGCCCAGCTGGAGAGATTCTTGAGCCTGCAGCTATTGTTTATCGATTTGCGCTGTTCGGGATGTCCAGGAGTCCGGACAGGGAGGGACTTGAAAAAAGAGGTTAGTAACTTAAATTTATTTTTTTAATTTAATGTTAAAATGTTTGTATAAATGCAGCAAACCTGCTTTGATATACAATTAAGAGCTCAACCGATCAGGAATCAAATAATGAGCGTTCAGCAGGTATGTGGCTGCCCTTTCGTGCTGGAATTCTTCTTTTGTACTTTCCTGAATGCCCTAAATTGTGTTCAATATGCATTAGCAAATGGAATAAACTTTCATGTTTTTTAAGATGCTTTTAGTTTGAAGCCGGAATGCTCGAGTCAGCGTACTACAAATATATGACCTGCAAAAACTTTAATAAATATTAAGTAAAATTAATTTATTATGTTATTTTTTGCGCTTTAAAAACGAATATTTATTTGTGGATGCAAACTTCTCCCTTCGTTCAGCATAATAAATTTATTCAGCCCTTATTAAGTTACATATTTGGTTTAATTTCTAATAAATTTTACACTCTGCATTTTCTTTGTCCAAAAAAATATATATAATTTTCTATATAGAATTTCGAACATTTAAATTGCACATTCGATTTGTAAGAGCAGCCAATTTTATTTGCACACAAATTGCTATTGGCCAAAACAGAGCGAATTTAATTTGATTTTGATTTGTATTTCGATTTAATTTATAATCCAATTGTGTAATGAAAAAGGGGAAAATATAGCAAACTAAATTAATTATTATTTTTTTGGCCATTTAAGAGTTGATGCGAGTGTCAGGAAAAGTTTGCCTCTATTTTCCATTGGTCATTTTCTCAAAAATGTTGCTTGTTTGAGCTTGAGCTGGTTCGGTCAGCTCACATAAATTTCAATTAACATAAATTTAATGCCGGCAGACAAAGTTGGCCCCACACGCACACACACTGACAGCATTTTCAATTATTGTCTGCTGTGGAAAAGTTTGTTTTCGGAACGATGCACCCTTCCGCCATTTTTCACCCCCTCGAGTGCAGCTTTTCCGACAAATCTAATGCACTTGACTCGGGTGAAGGCCTGGTGCCGGTTGGCGTGGCACTTTAAGCCGCATATAGCAAATGGTCAGAGGCAAAGCAAATTGCTGAAAGGCGCTTATGCAAAGCGATCAAAATGCGAGGCGACATAAACACAAGGCGAGCTGAAGGAGAAAATCCCGACCTCGGGGCAGTAAAACCAATTTGAAATTGTTATTTTAAGCGAAAGTAAATCGCTGGCAAAGGATTGAGTGCGGGTGATTCTGTGGGTGGGAGTCGTAAAAAAAATCAAATATCGGTGAGTTGGCCCCGGCTTAAGATGGCATTTTGCGGCCAGATAAGCGGAGAGCGGGAAACTTTCCTTTGTTTAGATATATGAAAATTGCCACAACACATGACCTTCCCCCCGCCGAGGAACATAAAAAATTCCAGGTAACGAAATGTATTTTCTGATGAAATCAGTTCGAGATGAGGATGCGTGCTTGGGTCCCTGTTTCAACGGCCGCATCTGAGAGTTGGGTCCGAGCTGCAAATCTTTGGAAGCCAATAAAAATGGCCAACATAATGAGCCGAACAACTGGCAGCTCGATAAAATGTAAATTGGGGAAAGGATTCGCCACGCAACGATTTTATGTGTTGCCTATTTTTGGGTCCTTGGTTGAATGGGATTTAATGTATTAAAGTCTTTAAAATGGCCTGAAATGTTTTATACAAAATAGTTTTAATTGAAATTTAGGAAATTAAAATGAAGACTATGAAATAGGGTACTTGTTTTATCTATTAAAATTTTTATTAAATTTTAATCTTTAATATATGTGAGTTTAGTAAGCCAAAAAATTATGTATTTAAAGCCATCAGCTGCGGTTGAATACTAAAAAGCTGGAAGCCCTACAGTTGTGACGATATTCTCACAAACACGTAACTGCAATGACATGAAATCATTTCCATTTCCCTGGACAAAATGCCTTTTAATGGAACGAGCCGTCCTGCTGCTGCCTGCATAGCCAAAAGTGTAGAAATGCCATCCAGCATCCATATAATTTACGGTCCAGGCAATGCCAAATGATGTGCCAGAAATTGCAGGCCCAAACCCCAAGGAAGGCGGCAATTTTTTATTTATTTTTATGAGTAATTTTGTTTTGTTGCCACGCATTTTTATGGCAATGCAAGAAATATGATTGTAGCCGTCGTACTGTCGACCGTCTATGTTTGTTTGTGCTTAGTCTCTGACTTTTTCCGTCCCGTCAGGAGCGGATTTCTATGGCGCTCAGTGTTCTCAAGTCTTTAAGAAACCCTGATGGAAATTTTACCACTTATGATTATGACTTGGTTCTTTGGCTGTATTGTTTTTAGTTAGAAATATTTTGTAATATTTTCCTCTGTTTATTCAATTTAAATTTCGAGCACAATACGCATCACTCGCCCATTTGGATCCCCGTTTTTACGGGCTGCGCACCTGGAAAATGCGTGAAAAAAAGCAAATATATATGTGCTGGGAGAAGAAACCAGAGTAAACAAAAGGCAATTACGTGACAGCGGCAAGGACAGTGCCAACTCGTCCAGCAAGGGCAGGATAAGCAATCCCAACAACAGCTTCGGCTAGGATGGACAGGAGCTGAAGTGGCACGTAATCTGCCAATGGGGCGTGGCCAATGGACAGTGGCAGACACTTTTATTGCAAATCATTTCAAATGCTGCAAATGATAACAACAAAACAATACAACGACGACAACGGCGGCAACAACGAGTGGCAACAAAGAATGACAGCCGGCAACATGACATTGTGTGGATGGAAATCCTGGTACATCCGAACCTTCTCCAAGGGCTTTCCCCCTTTTCCCGCTTTCTGGTTGTCGTAGGAAAATCGATTCAAGGTGCAATCATCCCGTCTGTCTGTCTGGGATAATTCCAACGACTTGGGAAACGGATAGACCAGGTGGACAGCTATGGAAAAGATTGCTAATAATTTAAGGTGGCGTATTGAAACGAAATTTCCTTTTAATTTCAATTAGTGTAGAACAGGCTTCTTTAAAATGCTAATCCAAACCGATTAAATCATCTATTAGCATAAATCTTAAAGTACAACACTCCCTCCTTTTCCAACCAAGTTATTACCTTGCCGAAACAAAATGTCTCTCAAGTTCCCAGACCAAAATGCATATTCCTTCCGATTGAACGAGCTCAATTAAACTTTCGGGCATATCGCCATCAGTTTTCAACAGCTTTCCCTGCCCACTTCAGTAACTTCCAGACCGGCCCCCAAATTTGGATGAGCAGCTTAACGTGGCATTGGCCGGGGGAATGGATGGGACACCAGGTGCGGGGGGCAATCAAAAAGTTTACCTGGGCCGCAAATTGATGCCGTCTTATCTGAGCAAAATCAAACATGAAACTTTTAAGCCCCAGACAATTGAGCTTAATATGCCGAGAGTATCTCTCGGATACAGATAAAGATGCGGATGGTGGGCGATGACATCCCGAACTGCAGATTAAGTGGAGCTGGAATTATGGCAACCGAAACGGGGAATTAGCTCCTCTATTAGCTCTTGTCCCAAAAGAAAAAACAACCAAAAATCCCCTGGAAATCTGGAAGTTGTTTTCATTAGATGACAAATCTGATTTATGTGACATTAGATGGCCCAGATAGCAGGTGGGAACTGCCTTCCGTCTGCTCATTTGTGGCCATTTGTCGGCTAGCTAATAAATCTGCGAAGTCATCTCCTGGCTTCCTTGTATCCTTGTTATAATTTGTTTGGCTTTGTCCTCGGTATTTATCAAATGTTCTTATTTCGTTGGCAGCTTATTAGCGAGGTCCAGCCAGGTGCTTTTTCGCACAGAGGCTAAGGTGCGACTTAGGGATAAGTCCACAGATATTTTCTATTTATTTTCTGGCTTTGTGGGGATGGTGCTTTTGTCTTAGTTGGTATTGCGGTACATATTCATAGCCTGAAGCCCAAAATATGTATCAGGGGTGCTTCAGTAATTGCTACGGATTTCAAATACCTGACAATTTTGGTTCGAAAAATGATTGTTGAATTTGTACAACGTTTTTAAAAAAGTATGTTTTATTTTTTAGCACTCTTATTATTATTAGAAATCCACAACAATTTGCTTAGCTTTCAAACCTAAAGAAAATTTGTAACTTTAAGTCTTTAAATTATCTCTCCCCCGCGTATGGGGTTTGCTGTCGAGTTCAGGTCTATTCTCTGTGCATTTTCACACCCTTTTATATAAATTTCATGTACGCATAGAACTTCCTGCATTGCTATCCTTCTCTTTTTTGGCCTTCCCTATTTTTGGGTAACTGCTTCTTTTTTACTGCTAAATGTTTCGGGTGCTGCCCCCGTCTCCGTCTCGATTATTTTTTTTATTTGTCGCCGAAGGTTGTTGTCACGTTCGCCGAGAACATTTTCACGTATTTGAAATATTTTCTTAAAATTACCCAATTTTCTTTGCGTTGCATCTAGCAAATATAAAAGAGGAATACACGGCAAAAGTATCTTCTTGCAGCTGGACAGGTTAACTTGGCCTGGCTTTGCAATGTAATTGAAGTTGGCTTGATGGGGGGCGAAACACGAATTTAATTTTCTTGGGGGAGAAAGTACAGAAGATTTGAGAGAAAATTGAAACAAACATACACCCAGAAATGAAAATAATCAAATTCTAGAATGGATTTTGAAACAAATATGTTTTATTAATGAATTTCCACTCGTTTACTTCACAATTCTTTGTTCGGTTTCAGATCGGCTGCGAATGAGGATCGCACATAGAATGACGCTTAAAGATATTTACAGAGAGTTCTCCCCTTCGTCTGACCCACTGGCTGGCAGTTAAATTCAGTTGGAGTTACTTTATGGCATTTGATTTTAGTTGAGTTGTAAATTATTCTAATTCGCCTTCGACGCAGCTTGTAAGGTTTGAATTGTTTACGGATTCACATTGAGTTTATCGTATAGATTCGAATGCATTCTTTGTTTTATGTCGCTTTTTACTTTTTCTCTTGGCTTTTTATACACCTAAAAGTTGTTATTTAAATACACAAATAATTTACACTTACAATTACCACACATATGTTTGGTTTTTCGAATTAACTTTTATGCAATTCATAGTTCTTGTTTTTTGTTTTAGTTCTGTTGCATTATCTTTAAGTTTTACGCTCTTAGTAATTTTCATGTTAATTGCAGTTAATGGCATCGATATTAAATAAGACTTAAAAAACCGTTACAGTTGACAACAATGCAGATTTATATGTATGTGTGTGTTTATGTATAGATCTTTGCTAAAATTCGCATTCGCACACCCACTCACCCGCTCACCCGCTCACTCGCACACGATTGCACTCAATTAGCATTTGAATGTCCGCTCGTCGATATTTAAATGTATAATTTATAATTTATGCTTTGTTTTTTCGCTTATTATTAAAATTGGCTCTCGTTTTTTGCATACTTTTTGTATTGTTTTTATTTTTATTTCAGTGATTTTGTTGTTCTGCTGCTGACAATCTTAACACTAATTTAGTTAGCTCATAATATTATTTACACACAGAGTTTATGGACATCAATGGGGAAAACAGTACAGAATGCACGGACAAAGCTTCCTTCTATTTACACAATAAAATTAATTTCATTCCGTTTGATTTCGTTTCAATTCGTTCAATTTCAGAATTGATTTCCGCTTTGTTATTAAGGCTTCATCACAATCATTTTTCTATTGTTAAAATTTGTTTGTCATTACCATCGAATTGCTCTTTTGACCTTTGGATATTGTTTCTAACATTTGGCTAACTAAACTGTTTACGTTTTCTCTGGATGATGGCGAAGTTGAACACGGAATGTTATTAGTTTATTTGGGAGAATCAAACACACACAGAGACACGCACTCACTCGCATTTAGTTAATACCCATTAAGACTTTGGCAATTCATATAAATGTACGATATGTTTTTGTTAGTTTTAAGACTTTTCCAACAGTCACCGAGTTTTAATTTCTAACTTTGATTAGTTATTTTCTCCTCCCGCTTTCATTTTTTTTTTGTTTTTCTGTTAATTTAAAATTAAGTGCATTTTTGGTTTGTTTTTTTTTTTTCGTGTGGTTTCAAGCATTATTCTAGTTTAAATTATTACAATCTTACATTTTTCAATGCGAGAAAAGTTGCTTCGAAATCAACCATGGAAAACGATATTTTTGTAGTTATTTGGGTAAACTTGTGACACGGTTGTACAGTAAGTAACGAAACTATAACTACAACTATATATATCTGATTTTACCATGGGTTTAACAATTATTTCGGCTTAAATTGAGACACATACATGAATAATTGAATCCTACACTAGTTACACTTCCGTTACGGACTGTACATCTCTCGCACAATTCAACCAGAGTGTTTGCTTGAATTTCTTTGTTTAACTTCGCAAAGCCAACAGACTCTTACATATTTCTCCCTATTTATTTATTTATATTTATGTTTATCTTTTGTTAAACTCGTTATTTGCCTTGAACGACATTTGTTGAAGGATTTTAAATCAGTTCCTCAACCATTTTGTGATATTCACTCCGTTTTTGCATGTGTGACAGTTAGCTTAAAAGTTAATAACATACAATACAGTTACATAAATATATATATTAAATATTATCTATTTACAGATCTTTCTTTCGATTCGCAGTGAGCTTAAACATTTTTACGCTTTCCCATCGCGTACGAATTAAGTTTCATATATTTGTAATTTATACTCTAAACATTTTGTTTCCTACTGATCTCACTTTTTTTTTACAAATTAAATTCATGAAAGCTTTTGTTAACGACATAAATAAATTTGCGGCGTTTGTTTTGTTTTGCATAACTTTTTTTTTTAATTTTGTTGCTGTTTCCTGTTTTTGATTTCCAGTGTGTTGGTTTTGATGTGTTTTTGTATGCAAAGCGAAGACGGAAAAATCGGTGAAAAGTGGGTACTGTGGAGGGAAAGTGCCACGTGCGGCTTAATGCAGCTACCGCGCAGCCATTGTGATTTTTCCCTGCTGCGTCGCGGATTTTCCGTGAGCTCTTGGGCAGCTCTCTTCCTCCTTCACGATTTCCTCCTCCTCTTCCTGCCGGCCGGCCAGCAACTCACTCGACCCTGCCCTCCCATCTATCGATAGCTCGTGAATATCCGTTCTGCTCGCCAGAGTTGCCACCGCCACCGCCAGCAGAACCAGGAGCAGGACAAGCGGCGCCGGAACCGCAAATGGCGGGGCCGCGGAGCTGGCTGCATTGGGATGGACGAACAAAAACGATAAGATTTTGGTCACAAAAATTTCCCGATAGGACGTACCTTGGACGGGATCGGCGCGTGAGTTGCTGGCATAGACCGTTTCCCTCGACTCGAGCACCGGCGCCTTCTGCGGGCGGTCGCCCTCCACGGACTCCTCGTTGCTCCGCCAGTATAACGTCGACAACGAGGCGATGCACTACAATAGATCCAACAGATTCGGGGGTTAGCTAGCTAAAAGGCAATGGCATTGGCACACTGTCGAACTTTCTTGACTCGGAAATCGGTTAAGTGGGGTATTGTTTCGAACAAAAGTTAAAAAGTAAAAATGTATTCCCAAATTATTACTAAACAATAATAACCCAAATGAGTGCGTTGTCGTGGGAGAGTAAATAAAAAATCAACTCATTAATACAAGATATTTTTAAAGAAAATACTTCAATCTTAGTCCATGAAATAATTCTCTCAGTACACAACATAAGAAAAGGGATTTCTTAAATTAAATACATAAATTTTCTTAAAATTAAACTTTAAATAAAGTAGTGTATTTGAAATAAGTGGCTTAAGTACATATTTTTCCCACAATAATAAAGTTATAAATACATTAATATAAAAAATATGCATAATATACATATATACAAATAATAAATTATATGTAAATTGAATAAAATAATAATTATTTTGTTAAATTAATATTTTATTTTTAAAATTTTGGTACCAGTTTCTTTTTTGTGTGCGATTTAAGCCAAAATAGTTCGACAGTGTGTTTTAATCAGGACCGAACTTACCTTCAGTTTCATGTCGCCGTTGCGAAAGTGCCTCTGCTCCACCCGAAACTGGAGTCCCAGGACAGAGGTCTCCAGACCGTCTCGTCCCGATACGATGGTGTCATACTTGCGCAGGGTCTGCGGATCTACGGGCTCCTCGTTCACCTTCCAACTCAACTCCACGGCGGGCTTCGAGCGGCCGGCGGTGCAATTGATACGTACATAATCCCCAATCTGGTAACGCGGACGACCACCGCTGATTTTCGGCGGTCCTTGGTCCGGCAAAGCTGCAAATCGCATACAAAGAACACCAAAATCATCAGTTTTGAGGTTGCGAACGGAGTCGAGAGTCGGGAAAACGAGAAGAGGGAAACGGAAAATTTCATTTACGGCCGCAGACATTTGGCGGCGACTCCTCTGGTAGCCGGGGGCTAACTGAATTTCGTAATAAACCCAAGCCACCGCAGGAGCAACAAGGGAGCCGAACCAGGCAGCAGTGCTCCAAAGGGACAGCAACGCCGAGTCAGCGAAGCGCAACCGGAAATTCAATAAAAGTTCCAGCCGCTGATGCACTGACGGGCAATGGGTGACTGGCAAACGGCAAAAAATAAAAGAAAATGCAATAAAATTAAGGGACACTAAAGGCTGTCTAGCTGAAGTGTCAACACTCTAACCAAGGGCTCTGCTGCTTTATTTTATTTTATTTTACAAATACCAATTTCGATTTGAAAAGCCATAAAAAATATTTAGGAGTGTGCTTGAGATTTTGAAAAATGAGTTTCAATTGGGAAAACTGAGCGCCAATAAGTTTATGTAAGGAAAATGTAAGCCTTCTTTCAGCACTTGCCTGAGACCATCTAATCTAGATCATTCTTCTAACTGACCATTACGAGAGCCACCTAGGACTAGGACGAAATCTAGAGCTATATGGACTCTGTGAGCGGAAACGGAAACGGTTTCGACTTGTTGGTGCTTTTGTTATGTTGTTTGCCAAAGGGGCTCCCAAAAAAGTGGAAACTGATGGTCGAGGGTGGCGCCGGATGAGCTGTGCCATATGCCCGGCTCGTTCTGTTGCCGAAGCTTTTAAAAACTTTGATTGAAAGCCAAACAGAACCAGCCGGGACCGCAGTATGAGCAGTATGAGCGGCAGCATAACAACTGAGAGCCAGAAAACAAAAGCACAACAAAAGCCCCCGGTTAGAACAAAGACACAGTCCACAGCTAAACAATGAAAAAAAAAAAAGAAAAATGGGAGTCAGCAGAGGCTGTGGTAGGGAGGAAAGTGGTGGAAAAGGGGGAGTGTTGGCACGCCCACTCTAAACTTTTATAATTGAACAAACGAAATGTCAACGCCAGTTCAAAGCGCTGCACACAGCACGTGTATTTGTTTGGTAAGGTTGGCAAGAGGACCGAGGAGAGTCTACACTGTTTTAGCTGAATTGGGATATCTATGTATACAGTTACTATCAAATAATACAGGAATTAGCAAGGAACTTTATACAAATTTACACATAATTATTTTAATATATAATATATAACCTAAAGGTTTTATAATCAATCACAATTTTTAAATTTAATTAGAAATTTAAGTTTTAAT
>JAEIIJ010001782.1:0-115633 GCA_018904815.1 Drosophila ogumai
TTATTTACCAGAAAATTATTCACAAGTCTTAAACCCTTTTAATAACTTAAACTTAACTCTCAGTAAATATATTAAATTTTTTCTCAGTGCCCTAACTCACACTCACACACACATCCTAGACAGGCCGCCCCGACAAGCAACAACAAAAAGCGCAAACGAAGTGTTGATGCAGCAATTTTGTGCTGCGCTTTTGCATGGCACCTGAACAGGTAGCACAGGTAACACCATCGCCAGTCACCATGGCGGTGCCTGGATTTGAGTGCAAGCCAGTCAGCATGACTGTCACATTAGCAGCCACCAAGCAGATATATATATAAGTGCATATAGTACGCTCCCTACCTGTGTGCAGGGAGCCAAAATGACTGCAGGTGCAATGACTGAAGCGCCATCGTGCAATAAAAATAAGGCAGCAGGTGAAAAAAAAATAAGAAAAAAGTAGGAGCTGGCTGGTGAGAGCGTAAAATAAAATGCGGTGCTGCCTAGGCAAGTTCTTCGAGGGACTTTCGACGCCAAATCGTGAATTTAGAAAATGAGGAAATTTAATATTTAAAGAAGGTGTATGAAATATAACTAGGGTGAGTCTCTAACGGATTGGGTAATAATAGTGAAGGAGAAAAAAGAGGAAAAGGTATTTTTACTAACTGTTCTCCTGGGGGTAAGAAAAATATATGAAATAAAGTATTTATTAAAGTTTGAACGATTTAATTTAAATAAAAAAAAGGGATCTCTACTGAAATAATTTAATTTAAAATTATAGTTTTCAACTATGTAAATAGATTTAATTTTTAAAACCTTTATACAATGAAAAAAATATATATTTTCTACTAAACAAATAATAATACAAATAAATAAAGAATACAAAATACGCCAACCCTTTACATTCTTAAAATAAAAGGGAAAGCAAATTTCTAAACATAAATATAGGGAAGGAAACAAATTAATTCCTATTACATGAAGGAAACACACAATCACAAGCCCCTCAAAAGGAAGATTTCAATTATCACCTAGCTTTGAAAGCTGAAAAACAATCTCAGTTTATATTCGTTGGACGTGTGAAGAATATTGGGGAATAACTTGCACGACGGAGGACCACCATGCTCGAGTGCAGCAAGGACAGGTCAGGGATAATCTGCCGGGCATCAGCCATACCCAATTTCCCCAAACGAGCCATGAGAGAGGAATGCAGGCATACAGGAAGCTGAGGAATACAATCCCGGAATCGGCCACACACACTTACAGGCAAGCAGGGAGCTAAGTGCAAGGAGCAAGGAGCAGGGAGCCAGGAGCACATTGTGGCCAAATCCCAGCTACAAGTGCAGTGTGGCGGCTGTGACAATTTCTGGCGGAGCCTGGGATCCCTTGGCTCCTCTGGAGACTCACCTAATGGTATTTTCTCGGTTAAAGATGACGCCTGTTGTTGCTGCTGCTGCTGCTGCTGGGCGACACTGAATTCCGGGCAGAAAATGCTGGTGGCGCATATTAAATGTAAATATGCCAGGAATTTTAGCCTCGAATGCATTTTGCACTTGTAGTTTGTAGCAACAATTTCGCCAAGTTCCGAGTTTCGAGCACAATGGAGTGTATTTGTTGGTTAAATGGGATTCGCCATTACGCGCAAAGAACTCACTTTATTCCACTTTATTTGCGTACAGAGGCTTTTGTTAATTTTATTTGAGTTTCTTTCCACAGGATAGGTTTTTATTTTTTAATATTTTTCTATCAATGCAGATCGTTTTTTATTTTGTTTACTTTGGCTTTGTTTCTTTTTAAATATTTATTATGTTTTTGGTAGATTTTTGATTTATTTATTTGTGAGAATTTTCAAGGGGTTTCACTAATTTATTTTATGATTTCGATTAAATTTTTAGCTAGATTCTATTATTCAGTTTCATAAACAACTTTCTTTTCTATATAAAAACCGATTTCAGTTTCAACTTGAGTCGGTATTCCTTTTGTTTTTCGTTTATTTTGATTACACAAATGTTTAAACTCTTTTGATTAATTATTTGTTGACTTGAATATTTGAAACATTCCTTTGTATTCTCCACCGAAATCTCACTTTAATTCGCACTCGAACTGGACTTTAACATCGGAGATTTTAGTAGCTTTTCCTCTGCCGCTTCGCCTTGCCTTTTTCCCAGGAAAAACTCTTGGCTTTTCATCCGCTCACTGGAACCAAACGGCCACGCGTTGTAATCAGCACTAAAATACGCCTAAGCTGGGCCAGTAATACGAGGTCCTGAGCCGATGCTCCGGAAAACGTGGAAAGCCAGGCGACAGGACCACAATGTAGCTTTGTGGTCCGCATTACTGGGAGAGGAAAAGCCGACAGCATCCCGTGCTCTTTGTACTAAAAGCCAGAGAGAGAATCCGAGAGTTTTCCCGCTCTCAGTCTGCAAAGCAGGGAGAGTTTTCTCTTTCAGAGGGTGGAAATGAGAGCCGGATGCTGTAATGGTAACTGTAACTGACCTACTGCATTTTTTGGCCAACTTGCACGGCGGCGTCGTCGTCGTCTTCCCCGCTGGTTAAATGTTTGTTTACGTTATGCCTGCGTTTTTGGGCCTGCATAATTGATAACAACAGCTCGGCTTTCGCTTTGCCCTCGTGTTTTTAGTTTTGGTAATTACGAATTACGAAATACGAATTGTTTTTCGGGGAGGACGAAACAATTCTTTTAACAAATCTCATTACGTTGTCAATTACGCGCCATTACCAGGCGGTGGAGAGCAGTCACCGACTCTGAAATCTCATTAACAGGCTTTAATTTTCAAAACAAACTTAAGTGAGCCGAAGATAAAGGAAACCGAAGGAACTAGGGAAACTCTAGGCCACGCCCCATATTGTCGAGGTCTCGGCGGCATGCGATTGCTTCATAATCTGTAATTAGTTTATAATGCGCACAGGAAGAGGCAAAGAACAATGGTCACACTAAGAAAATATATATGAAAAGCGGATTTAAATGTATTATTACAACGGAAATGCCAAGATCTGGTCAAAAGGAAATGAAAAGCATGATGTTTCTGACGTTGCCTGTGGGGGTAATAAGAACCCAGTTGCTAAGAGAACTCTTTAGTATTTCCAGAGCAATGCAGGAATATGCTATATATTTTATAATCGTCCATATTTATATTGGTTGTTAAATAAAAAATAAATAAAATAATGACCTCATGCCTAAAGAACATTCCAAATTGGGTTATTATTGGGTATAGATCTCTGCTAAAAAACAATTTGCTAATAAATATTTACTCTACCAATATGTGGATAAAATACATCCCTAGTATCAACTCAATATTTTCTCCCAGTGCACCATCCACTTCCGACTTAACCTTTCAGTATAAACGGCAAAAACTGCGATTAGGGGCCAAGTCAATAAACATAAAAGTTAATGGTAAAATTTTTTAATTAAGAAAATCAATGAATATTTTTTCCGCTATTTTTCCTTCTTTGTTTTTTTTTCCTTTTCCTTCGCCTGCATTATGGGTATTTTGCTGTTTAGCTCCATCCATTGCCTTACCATTTCCTCCACTTCGGATGGCAGCATTTTAACATTTATGACTTGCGATTTTCACGACTCTCGGGGATATTGGAAAGAAACGAGGAAAAATCATCTCTAGAGCGATTTCCTTTCTTTTTATATATTTAATAAGCTGGCAAACAAACTTGCTTTGATGCAATTATTTATTGCAAACGTCTATAAATTTTAATTGGCTTTTTTTCAGCGTTTTTTTCTGTTTTTCCCTTTTAGTGTTTAATTATGAATTACAATTTATGCGGCCGCCTAAGTCAACAGAGTTAAAGCGTTTAATTAAATACGGTGAAAAAGGGAAATAGCACAAAAACAATGCAAATACCGGGGACTAGGGCCTGCGACTGCTTAAAGCCGCAACAAAATCAAAGCCGCAAGTACAAAGATAAATAAGTGGCATTGTCGGTTTCATTTCCGGCTGCAACATTTGCATTCAAATCGCTGTGTCTGTGTGGTGGTATTGGTGTGCACTGGAATGTGCACTGGAAAAATTAGATATAACTAAATTAAGCTCACAATTAATAGCAGTCAATGCTGTCAAATATTAAAGATTAATAAATAATAAATAAATAATACTTGTATAAAGTTATTATAGGAGAAAATGAGTTAATAATTAATATAATAATAAGAGGAGGAGAAAATTAGTAGTTCTCCTATTTTTTGTACTTGATGAATGTTATTAAAAATAATTTAAAATATTTTAAACCACATAAATAATTAAGTTATTTTATTGCAAAATAATATATAATATCCCTAGAAATATAACTGCAAAAAAAGTTCAAAATCGGTGGAAAATCCCAACATTGCCACGAATTGCAGCTCCTAAAAACACACTTAAATATTAATTTAAAAAAAACTGATTAAAAATGTTAAAAAAAATAGTTTTAGAAATATCTACAAAAATTGCTTAAATATTTATATATATGTACTTTAATGAATACTAATCCCAGAATTATTATTCTTCTTGCCCATATATTTTCCCAGTGTAATTGTCGGTGTCGTTGTAAGCTCTATATAAGTAGACTCCCAACTGGTTTTATATTTAGGCGTTTGCCTCCGTTAAAAGCACAGAAAGAAAGCAATAAAAAGCAGCACGCCGCGAATGCGAACGAACTGATGCTTCTGGCGCCGGGATGGAGGGGGAGGTAGCTTCTGGGTGGCCTTGGGGTGGGCGGGATGGCTAAGGTTAAGGGAAAGCAGATGGGTGGGGTGGCAGCTGTCGCCTCCCACCACCAGTCCCACTCCCCGTAATTTGTATTGGCTGCCGCGAGTTGGCCTCGCCTGTCTTTCAGTTTCTCACTTCATCAGTTACGCCAAAAAGGAGACTCTACAATAAATTTCGCTGATTGCTTCCGTTCGTTCGTTCTTTTTTTTTTGTATTTTTTTGACTGCCCCTTCGCATCTACGCGGACTCATTTTTTATGCCGCTTGATAAAGTAATATCCGTTTTAGGTTCACTCGGTTGTAGGTCCTGCCTGTTAGCTAGTCCTCGTGGCACTTTTGTGGACTTTACAATACCCTCCGGGAAACGAAGGAAACTGTCAGTAAGTCAGTAAGTCAGTCAGTCAGTCAGTCTGTCAGTAGAGGGTATTTGGAGCAGAGATTTTTGAAAGAAATAACTAATAGTTAAGGCACTTTAAGATGCCTAGAATTTAAATGTACCTATTTAAAGTTATTTTATGGCTTTTTAATAAATAATAGCTAAAGTGGCAAAAACAAAATTATTTTCACACAATATTGACTTTGTGTTTGCAAATAAATATTTAATGAATACAAAAGAATTTCAACCACATAGCCTTGACTTGAAGTATTGAATATTTTTAAAGCCATAAAGAAAGCAATTAATAAACAAGCTGAATTTGAGTATTTTATGGCTATAAATTGTTTATATTTTCATATAACCAGCTAATTAACCCATTAAAATACCCCCAAACTGCCTATAACCTCTACTCCCACTCCCCTTTAAGGGTATTTAACTACAAGGTATACAACAAAATGTCAGTTGCTGCAAGTAATGTGCCAACTTTGGGCTATAATTTGGTGGACCAACTGGGTTCCACACAGTCTCCCCCCTTAACCCCTTGCTGCCCCCAAATTGCAGCACTTTTTGGGGGTCTAACACAGATTTGTGGCCTTGCCTGCTGCGGGAGTTTTTTGGCTAGAGTTCGGTGGCCCACGGGGCGTATGCGTCATATAAGAGCACGCATACGCAGTGTAGGTCAATGCTGTGAGCAAGTGTGTATGTGTGTGTGTGTGTGGGGCTGGTGTAGGTGTAATTGAAACTTCCGCTTTGGTCAGTTAGCGCAATTTAGCAAGCTGCAAAAAAGTTAGGCACGGCTGAAGTAACAGGCAAAGTGCAAAGTCCATTGCAGCTACTTGGCTTTCATTTCAATTTAAACTTTGCCAAAAAAAAAAACCCCACACACGTCCCACGTCCTCGTATAAAGTTGGGAGAGAGATGGAAATTATTTAAAATGATTTATTTCACAACAATTTTCATTAGGTGGCCGTCGGAGACTGCAATGCAGGTTCCAGCTCCAGCTCATGCTCCTCTGCTCTGCACTAATTCACTTTTGCTGATTTCTGTGGTAAAAAAATACATGTACATATATAGGCGAAAAATGCCTTGAGAGCTTTGGTGGAGTGGTAACGCGCACTCATGTTTCATATATGAAATAATTATATGTGCGGTCAGCACTGAGGCTGCCAAAAGGCCGCCGACTGGCTGCGGGCAGTGCAGCAGTCCTTGTCTTCTTATTTTATTATTTTTTCACTAGTTATTTTTACACTAAAAAGAAAAAATAGATTTTAAATTAATGAAGAACAAGGAAATATCTTCAAAAAAATATATAGAAGTAGGTAGCTTGCTCTTCTGGAATTTTATTAATTTATAAAAGCAACATCTTATTATTTTCATTTCAAAAGGCTCATGCTCTAAAGTATTTTTTACAAAGCTTAATTTATATATATATTATAAGGTAAGTTAATGCTTTTTACTGTCTTTTTTTATAATAAAATTATTTTAATAATAATGAATAAACTTTTCGTTAATTTAACGAATTTTTAAAAGCATTTTCTTATTTTCATTTAAAAAAAATATTCTTTATCAAGCTCGATTTTAGTAGCTATATTTATTTATTAATTAAATATATTTTTAATACTTTAACACTACTTACTAGACTTTTAATAAATCTAAAAAATATTTATCTTACTATTTTTCCCCTCTGTAATAAAAAAGGAAATTTGTGGCACTGCTACATGTTCCGTGTTGCCTGCTGCATAACTTTTGTGGAGATTTCACTCTGGACCAAGCCACGCCCCCCTCCCCGGCCTTGTGCCTGCCCACTCATCCCCAATCCCTGCCCCCGCTGACATCCCTCTGTCTCTGTGTGTGCCAAAATTAGTGGCAAAAGAAGATGCAAGCGGAAAAAAGCGGCAAAGGAAAACGCAACTAGCTAAAGGTTAACAAGCGTCGGACAGGCGAGCCAGCCATGGGAATTACCCGGCAGCTGGAAAAAGAACTTATAATTTTTGGACAGCGAGCACAAAAAGAACCAAACCAAACCAGACCCGAACCTGAACCTGCACCCAAAAAAATGGTACAAAAAAACCCGACCAAAAGCGGAATGTTAATGAAAAGCAAGCGTGAAATAAAATCATAAATTGTGCAGCTGGGGGGAGGTGTGGGTCCTGCCGAGTCCTTCAGAGTCCTGCTTGTTGTTATTATTTGGCATTAGTATGCACATACGAACGAGCTGCTGCTGTGGGTGTGGGTGCCTGGGAATTAGAGCGGGGGAATCCCCCTTGGACTTGGATGAGTGCATTTGCGGCGAGCTTGCAACGATAATGTTCTAGTAAGAGCAGTACGTGTGGGTGTCCCTGTGGTTTCCCGTCAGGATTTGCCACAGGGAGCCGGAGGAGTCCTGAGTCTAGACTTGGTCAGCTTAGCCGATGAGGAGTTGTCAGAAAAAGGGACGGGATTGGTGCTGAAGTTGACGAGGGTAGAGGGAGTAAGCTGGGTGAAGGCTGGCTCTGGCGTGGGCGTGTTTATTTTCGAAAAAAAGTTGAATTAATAACAAAGAACCCTTCGGGAAAAGGGCATCGCAGGCTACTTTCTATACCAAGTCCTGTAATAGATTTGTTTTTCTTCGAGAAAACATGTTACTGCGACTTTGCGTTGCTCAAAATTAATTCAACACTTGGCAAGTTTAGAAACAGTTTCCCCTACTCCTCATGCTTGGCCAAGTTAAGATAAAAAAAGCTTTTTCAGGGTGAAAAACCAGGCTAGGGTTCACAGCAAAATGTATGGAACTTTTAGAGTGGCTTTCGTCACTAGTTGAGGCTCGTTTTAAATGTTTTCTATTTAGGAAAAGTGTTTTAATTAGTTTAATACTCCAGCAGGGTATTCTTATTATAGTCAGAAGTTTGCAAATGCAGTTGCTAAGTTATGCAATTTTTTAAATTTTAATTTGTGCGAAAAATTATCAGACTATAAAAAAAATATATCCATTTAAAATGTTTAAATATTTCCAGTGTTCTTGATTGGTATTTTAATTTTAGTAAGCAAAGGAGTCATTTCCTACCCCATAAACCATATATATTCTTGATCAGCATCAACAGGAGAATCTTTCTGACCATGTAGGCAAGAAAAAAAAATTTCATCATTTTTCTCGAAAATTTATAAGGGGTTACATCATTAAAATTGTCAAAAATCGACCAAAATTTTGATTTCTTAAAATTTAAAATTCGGTATACAGATTTGTTAACCTGGAAAAAACAAGCATAGAAAAGGTTTCCGAATTGAATTTGATGCTTTTTTGTCTTAGTTATGGCTGATTTCTGATGGGATGCAACAATCCTAGAAATTGTATCTTTCCAAAGTTTTACTCTTGTTTAAATATATTTAAAATTTTATTTATTTATTTTAAGTATTTTAAGAATATTTAAAATATATCTTCCCTTTCCCGTTTATAAAAAAAACCATTCTTTCTTATTTTTAAAAAATTGTGTACATCTTTATTAATTGTTTAACTACGTTTTTTGGTTGAATGTTTTCTCTCGTGTTTTGATGCTCTCTTCCTTCCCATTGATATTCCGCACTTGAGTTTTCCTTGCAGCTGGAAAATCTATGGCAACTAAGACAGACCTTGTCCTAGACATTAACTAATAAAATGCATAAATCTGTTAACAATTTGTGTGTGTGTGTGGTTTTGCCTTCTTGTGGTGTGTGCTTACATACGTACATTCGCTATGATTAATGCTAATCTGATTGTTATTGTTATTTATGCGACTTATGGCGATATATAGCACTTCGTTATATGCAGGAGTTAAAGCCAAGAACCGAGTAACGGCAACAAATAGTTCTGATTTTAACGCACTTGCTCTATATATCTCTCTATATATATATTATGACGCTCTGGTGTGTGTTTAAATTCCATTTCCGACAATTGCACAACAGTTAAAAGTAAACAATTAATAATTTATAGTCAATTAATAATTCATAATAATTAATTAATAATAGTAATGATGTTAGCTATGGCCGGGCCCAAATACGATTTGCACTATACTTCTTGTGTGTTGATTAACTTGATGTACTTTGTATGTGTGTGTGTGGTGAGTGTGAGATATCCCTAGCAGTATGCTGTAATTTCCTAAGTTTGTAATTAGTTTTTTTGTAGTTTTCTCTGTTTATTTTGTTATCTATATTTGTAGTTTTATTTTGTATTTTGAGTCCAGCTACAAAACGTTGCATAAAGTTGTATAAAAGTTTTGGTATTTCCATTGTTTCCATTTGACTAGCGAGTAAATACAAAACCCAATCCGTATATATCCGATATATAAATAACACTATATATAGTACTGTTAGAAACGGCTGCTATAAAATCACTGCCACAGTTTGGCCAGCACATGTCCCCATAAGACTAACGTAATCATTAACTCTATGTATAAGTAATTCATAAGCGCTAATATTCGTTTAATGCAACAAGTCTATGTGGGATCCCCAACTCTGACTCCGTCCTCGACCTGCTCATCCTCCTCGTCCTCCTCCCCATCCTCCTCGTCCTCGTCCTCGTCTTCGTCGTCGTCGTCGTCGTCCTCCTCCTCCTCGTCGGACTGCTCGGATCAGTCGAATATGCAGACGAAGATGCGCAGGCAATTCATGCCCACCTTCTCCCAACAGCCCTCCTCCGTGGGTCGTCCCTCGTGGGCCAGCCGCATCTTCTTGGGATAGTTCTTCGGGCTGCTCCGGTCGCTCAGGTGCACGGGCATCCGGGCGTACTCGGCCCTTGGCTGGCGGAACTTCTCCAGCAGCTCCGTCTGCTGATCGGTGAGGTTCTTAAGCTTTTTGCCTGAAATCGAGAATAGGGGAAATTGTTATTATTATTCAGATATAATAAGCACTATTTGGAAAAGAAAATTGCTAAATATTCAGGAATTAAATGGAACTGAAATAATATTTAAAAATATTTTAGATGATAATTTTAGGAAAAAGTCAAAATTCAAAATATCATAGCTCGCACAAAAAGGCATTAATTTCAATTCGGAAAGCTGTTCTTAGTTAGTTTTTAAAAGGTTAACAAATCTGCATACTTAATTTAAAATTTTAAGAAATTTTAATTTTGGCCAATTTTTGACAATTTTAATGATGTAACCCCTTATAAAATTTAAAAAAAATTTAAAAATTTTTCAAATTTTTTTTTGTTGTCGGACATGGCTAGATCGACTCAGATTTTGATGCTGATAAAGAATATATATGATTTCTAGGGTCGGAAATGATTTCTTCACTGAGTTACTGGCTTCTGACTGAAATTCGAATACCCTGCATGAGTATAATAACCCTCCACTGTAATAACTACTTTTGATAAGCCTATATTATATATTATTTACTGGTTACAAGTACAATCAAAGCCATATTACTGCGCTTATCGTTTGCAGGCGCCATATCTTAAAAGCTTAATGGGCACTACAAATTAAAACAACTTGAGAAAGAACAGCTACTTCCCTTAACAAAATAAAACATATATATAACTCATTCAGAAAATATATTTAATTTAATAATTACGGTAGTTTAAATGATTAAATAAATGATAACAAATATTAATAACTAAATCTTTGGTAGTAGCTAAGACCCTATGAACTTCTGATTGCGTATACGACTAAAATAAAATATTTAAAAACTAAAAGTAAGAGTCTTAAAAAGACCATAGTATGCCTAGTATTAAACAATAAAAAATCCCCTGGAGCTCACTGGCACCCTGTAGTTTTTCAAGTGATTCTAAGACACTCTCCTTTCCCCACAAATGAAATCCTGCTGAGAAGTTCCCACAAACTTCATGGCTTTCAATTAATGACTCACCCTCAAGGGCATCGCTGATGAGCTTGATCTCCGTGGGCGGCAGCAGCTCGATGCGGGAGCAGCAGCTGCGGAACTCCTCGGCGGTCATCCTTAGATACCTTGGCGTGAGGCAGAGTGGACCCAGAACCGTGCGTCGGTTCTCCGGCGTGGCATCTATGTTCTTCCGGCTGCACTCGGCCAAGCTCCACGTGGCCAGGCACTCGAAGAGCGTGACCTCCGAACGGAGTTGCAATGTGTCCCTCTTGACCAGCGTCTCCAGCTCCTCAAAGCGCAGCTCACTCATCTCGGGCATGGAGAGATGCAGCTCGGCGTGCATATCGATGAGCTGGAGTGTGTTGTGCAGCAGGGCCACGCCGTAGTCTTCGGTGGTAAAGGGATTGGGATTCGGGATGAGGTTCACCTGGGCGCCGTCACCGGCATCGGCAGCATTCTCGGAGGCAGCCGCCTGGGCTGCCTTGGCCTTGGCCGCCGCCTTTGCCTTGGAGGCCTGCTTGCGGGCCAACTGCTGGCCCGTCTCCTGTGTGGTGATCACCGTCTGGTGCTGATTGGTCAGGGCAATGCCCTGGTAGAACCACAGAGCCTTGAAGATGTCCAAAGCGGTGGCACTGGAAATTCTGAGATCAAGTTCGCGAATGCAGTAGATTATCTGGACGAAAGAGTTGGGAATGGGGAGGAGGTTAATTAGATACCGGAGAAGGGTTAAGATATAAGGACACTCACCAGATCGGGCACATTGAAGCGATCGGAGAGCTCGAGGATCTTGAGGAGGTGCTTGTGGTCGCGATAGGGAATGAAGTGCTTCTCCATGTAGCGGACAATCAGCTCAAAGTCGTTCTTGTCCACGTTGAGGATCTGAAAGTGGTTGTCGCTCTTCCGGCCGCTGTTCGGACCCGCATGTATCAGCTTGGCCAGCTCCACGCTCCTCTCCAGCACCGACTTCCTCTCGCAGCGGATCATATACCGATCGTCCCCATTGACCACAATGAAGTCGATGTAGGGATTCACAATGATGGGCACCCCAGTGTAGATGGTGGTCTGGCCGCGGGAATATGGTGGCGGCATCATGTGTGCCGGCGGAGCACTGGGCGCCGGTGCACTCTGTATGGCATCCACGTGATGGCCATCGGGCCCGAGTCCAAATGGCAACACCATCCTGTCCAGCTCTCCCTTCTCGTTGTTGTTGCTGTAGCTGGAGCTGGGTAACTCTGGCAAGGGATCTGGTGGCGAGTCCTTCTCCCTCTCCCGACGCCTTAAAGCCTTGTGGACGAGAGCGCCCACCAGGGGGAACTTGGTGACGCGCTTCTCCTTGGTCAGCTGCTCCTCCAAATGGGTGTCAAGACGTCGCTGGCGGTACTTGTTGCCGGGCCGTGGCTCTGGGCTGTTGCTGTCTTGGAAGGCAGTGATTTTGCTGGGGAACTGCAAGGAAATTAGAGTTTTGGGGGGGTTTAACTAGTGTTTTTTTGGTTTGTAAACAATTTAAAAATATTTATTAATTATATTACTAATAAAAGTTAATATTTAAATAATTTCCAGTTTATTTCTTTTTATTTTATTGCTAAAAATGAAGGAATTCAATTCATATTTTAATCTCATTCAAAGAAAATAAAGGAGACAAGGTTCTTTACTTTTCTCAATTTGAACTTTTTCTAATACTTTTAGTTGCTTTATTTGTTTATTTAATTTAATTTTTTTTTCAAGAAATTATGTTATTTTGTTTTTTGTTTACCTTTCACTTAAGTTTATTTTCTTCCTAATTTTTAAACTAAATCGTTTAGATTTTAATCTTCTCTTTACTAAGAACTTCTTTAACTAAACTAAAAGCTTCGACACGCCGCTCCATTGAACACTGAATTTCAGATTGAAGAGCTTGACGAATAGGTTTGTTCATTTTATACTCAACACCTTTCCTCCTTTGCAAGGTTTCCCGAGGGAAATACATTTTTTATCTCTAATATTGAATGGATATTTATTTACGACCCTCGACAGTGACCAGAGTTAGTCATTGCCAAAGGCCGATTTCGCCACGCTCGGAAATCTATATATGTGCCATTTTAATAGACGTTGTAAGTACTTTCCCCGCCCTAATGATCGATTCATTGCCGCTTATCAGTCAATGGGCACACTTCAGAACATAAATCGTTTAGTGTGTGCTAAACAGGCTTTAATCGCTGATTTTCCGTGCTCGACAATAAATTAGCCGGTACTCTGCTATCGCCAAATGCCAACTAATTGGCCCGGTCAGGGGCTCGTATGGGGTCAGTTAGCATATGTCCCAATCGGTTGATTGCCACCAACTACAGCCTGCAATCCATCATCGTTTGGCTATAAATCATGTCCCGTATCGAAATCGGGTGCACTGCTACTAGCCTTTTCAGACACCCGAATTTTTGCGTCAGTCCCAAAAAAAATATATATTTAGTATCAGCCAATGATAGCAGAAGTCCCACCCTAGGAAAGCCTCCTCTGCCTCTCGAATAAATAAATTTTACTTGGGGACAGCTCATAAGTCACATAAGCGCTACTTCATCACAGTTGACTAGTCTGTGTGTACTTTATCGTTAACGTAAATAAGTTTAATTTATTTTAATTTAGTTAAGTCATAATAAGCAATTGATTGATATCATAAATTGTGAATATTAAATAGCTATTGAGTATTTAAGTATGAATATTAAATAGATAAATTTCAAAGACTCTGGGACCTTGAAAGAATGTTTGCAGAATTAGTCTACCATTTTTATATACCAAATATGTTTTATTTTTATTTGCAGAATTAGTCTACCAAGATTATACAGCAAATAAAATATTTGCACATATGTTTTGTACTATTTAACATTGTTTTAATGAACTTCTATTCTGGGGAGAGTCATAGTCACGAGACTTGAAAGCTTTCCTACCTTCGATCATGGGATTTATGAAAGTAGGAAGCAGTTAGGGGTGTGCTTATGATAAGATTATCACTTCGATATGCCATTATTATGACCAATAATAGATAACACGGTTATCATCATCAGAGGGTAACAAGTTTTCCCTTACATAAAAGTGATTAATAACTCTGGGGGAAAGATAAGAATGATTGGGATTTGAAAAAAGATAAAAATATAAAAAGGGGGATAAACTAATATAGACCAATGTAGCATTAAATAATAAATAATAAAATATATACAAAATATTTGAGGGTGAGGCATCATTCAATAATAAATAATAAAATATATAAATGATATATAAAAAATATTTAGGGGATATACAAAACACTGTAAAGGACTGTAGCTTAGCCTTTTCCCTACAATATCTCTTATGATTATTTATCAAACAACTGCCCTTTCCCTGCTAGACAAACACTTATGGTATATCTAGAGAATTTCCGAGGAAAACTCTCTGAACCAAGACCTTTGTTCTCGTTCGGCAGAGTTTGATTTATAGTTCCTGTTCTTGTTATTGCCTTAAGTACAATGCAAACAAAATTAATTGTGGCACAGAAAGATTGCGAACAAATTCGCGGCGGTGCCACAGCAGGGCAGAAAATAAGAGAAAAAATATTAATAAATAAAAAATAAATTGTACGGCAATTATTTGAACAGTTGTAAGGAAGAAGACGGAATGGAGCTTGAAGTGTTGACGACTCCTCCTGCGAGACCGTCATATATTTAAATATTTACCCAGCGAACCCCAGAGCAGGCGAACGGGGTGTGATAGTGTGTGATAGTGCAATAAATAAATTATCGTATGCAAATAAATTTATGGCTGTTCCACCGATCGACATGGGGCTGAGGCGTTATCTGCACAGCAACCACAATGGGAAGATGGGTTTTATGTACAGCACAGGCTTCGAATTAGCACTTGGAAGCCAGCGTCAGAGTCAGACTCAGAGTGGGGGGAGTCATGAGCCGATTTCCTTTTGTTTATCGTGCTCTATATAATATTGTGGAGCATGTGGGCGTGAGCGTAGGTGGGGTATATTTCCATGGGTATCTCATTTATAAACCCTCAAAAAGCAGACCTTGTTCTTGATCTTTACAGCGAGCTAACTTTTCCCTATCGCAAATTGTTAAATTATCAAATTATATCACTGACTTCCATGCACTTCTTACACTTTATTTGTGGCTCCTGCTTATCGGCCCATGGCCTGCGTTCCCCCAATCAATCAAAGGCGATTAAATGGGAATTATTTTCTGGGTTGGCAGTGTCACCGAAGGAATCTTTGCTTTGATTTTTGATTTAAACTCGTCGGGCGAATTTCTGTAATATTTTTGTTATTATTTCTTATGCTTGTAAATCACACTAATTGGCTGTGGTTTCTGTAGTTTTAGCACAATGCCGAACCGCACTCCACGAGTTTGAAATATCGACTGTTTTTCTGTTTTTCAGTTTCATTCTGCCAACGGCGACGCTGGCTGCGGCAGCGGCTGAGGCAGAAGCGCAGGCAGCGACGCTTGGGGTTGTTCGTCTCGAATGCGTCACGATCGCTCAGAAAATGCAGTGGAAAATGCTCCAAGATGGGCCTAGGATAATTTAAACAATAATCTCAGAAGAAAATATGTTTTTTTAAATATTTAGGTACATTTTTTAAATATTTACTAGGCTTTCTCGTACATTTTTAATACAAAAACCTCTTTAAAAAGCTTTCAGTACCTAAGTTTATTTGGAAATACAAATATTTTCATTATATTTCCTTTTAAAAAATATCACTATGGAACAGACTTAATAGTTGCTTATAAAATACGCATTAATTTATGAGTTCCAAATAATAGGCTGAAGTTGAATTTACTTTGTTTAAATACTTTTTTAATAAAAATCCTTTAATAATACAAATATTTCTATGCCTATTAAACAATTTACATTTATGAAAATAACCCTGAAAGTTAGCTTGCCCGCATTTCCAGCTTCTTTAAAGTTGCAAAAACTTGAAATATAAAAAAAGCTAACTGAAGAAATGCAGGCCGAACGGAAATGAACTCTAGACTCCCTCTTCAGTCCTCCCTCCTAAAAATTAAACCATTCGCGACTCGAATTATCAACTCAATTCGGTGGACAAATAAATCAATTTGTGTGCCGAAAAGAGGCGAGTGACAGAGTTAAAGGGAGCAATCATCGCCGCTTGGAGGAAGATTTTGCTGTTGGATGAAGCAATTAACGCTGCTTTTTTTCTTTTGGGAGGTACATAGGTGGGGGAGTGTTTGTGTGGGTGGGTGTGAGTGGGTGTTTGGCTGTTTTTGAGTGGGTGTGGCGTTATATTTGACAACTGTAATTGTCACAGGCGCTTTGTGTGCCCACGAAATTCGACTTATTGATAAGCAATGCAAATACCAGCAGAGCGAACTGAATAAAAAGTATGAAATTCGAATGAGAACAAGGGGAGTGTGTAGTGTGTGTGTGTGGTGTGTGTAGTTTGTGTGTAATAATAGCAACAATGAGCCTTACTACAAGGGCTCAAGAGAATACAGCAGTTATTATCAGCGGCCAAGGCCAGGACAAAGCTGCAAAGCTGCTGCGGCTCGACTGCTCGGTTGCCTGAGTGTGTGGCTCTTAGTTTGTTGTGTGCACAAGTACTTATGCAGCCCAGCGAGGGCTGGCACAGAAGTTGTCAGAGTATGGGATACACAACGCATAGCAGCACTCCTATCTAGATTAGATAAGCACGTTTTAATGTCTAAAAATATTTTTATCGAACTTATAACGCCTGCTTAAAGCTGATTTGTGAACTTTACGAGTGTCAATAAATAGCTGTGCAGCCAGTGAGAGTTGCTAAGGGATTGGGAGACTATGAAAGATGGTAATTAATTAAATAAGACAAGGAAATTAGAGTAGGTTATCATATATAATTAGAGAATATTTATTATTTTCCATTTTAATTTTCTTTGTTACTCCTCAACCGCCCCTCGCGGCATAGGCCGCACTATCATGTTGTGATGATGTTTTTTCTGCTGCTACTGGAGCGGCAGCGTTGACTGCTAATGAGTCCGCCGCCGGTTGACACATGTAAAGCGGAAGCCAGCCCGAGATCAGCGATGAGAAAAAGCATGAGGCCAGACACTGGAGACCAGAACAACAGCAAAAACTGTTAACAGTTAGCACTGGAACTCCGCGAACGACCTTGACACTGGGCCAGCCCGGACAGGAGGCCCCACTGTAGCCGCCTTTCCGCATTTCCCCCAACATGATCACATGTGTGTGCGGAGATAATCGCTGGAACCCGTTTACGATCGCAGCGGCGAATCAAATATTTGCATTCATCGAGGAAAATTTAATTAGCAGCCTCAGCACAAAAACAAAGTGGAGCAGAATCGATATTTGCCCAATGGGAGGCGGTAAAAGTGTTTAATTAGTTGGATTTAGCATAATTACTCACATTGTTGGCTGCCGGTAAACAGCTCTGGCAGGGAATATGCGTAGTTCAAAGCAAATAAATACGAAACGAGACTGCAAATAAACAAGGTCTTAAGTATTCGATGAAAGAACCCAAAAAAACTCATCTTATTTTCTATACGCTTCCTGATCCGAAACCAACTCCACCTGCAATTGCTATTGCGGCATTTTTTAAGTTCAAAAATAAAACACTTGCCACATTCCAAAGGCGCAGCAGCCAAAAGTTCACAGCCCGAGCAATGGCTCCTCTATATTTATAGGCTCCTAATGAGGTGGTTTATTAAAATTAGACCACAAGCACTGGGAGCTATATGGAGTGCAAGTACCAGATTATGAAACACCAAGCGAAACGGGGAAATATGCAATAAAATTTTGTTTAAAGAAGGCCAAAGTCTACCCCCAGCCAAGGCAGTTTTATTATTTTACTGCTTTTTAAATATTTATTTTTTGTAATATATAAAAAAATTTGGCGAGCTTTAAAAATATTTATATATGAATTATAGGATGGAATATGGTTCCATCAAATTATGGAATATTATATTAAAATGTAAACATTAATCCATAATTTGATATAATATTTTTTGGG
The DNA here is from genome assembly GCA_018904815.1 of Drosophila ogumai. Lineage (NCBI taxonomy): Eukaryota > Metazoa > Arthropoda > Insecta > Diptera > Drosophilidae > Drosophila > Drosophila ogumai. The sequence continues at coordinate 17,833 of JAEIIJ010001782.1, forward strand.
AAAAATTAAAGCCTAAAAATATTATAACTAAGCTAAAAATGCATTAATTTCAATTCGGAAAGCTGTTCTGAGTTAGTTTTTACTAGGTTAATAAATCTACTTACTTAATTTACATTTTTAAAAAATTTTAATTTTGACCAATTTTTTATAAAATTTTGCAAAAAAGGCTTAAAAATTGATTTCCTCCGGACATGGCTTAAACGATTCTGCTGTTGATGCTGATCAAGAATATATATGATTTATAGGGTCGGAAACGACTCCTTCACTCCTTGGCAAGCTTCTGACTGAAATTATAACACCCAGGGTATAAAAAACATACAAACATTTAACATATTATTGGAAAAACTTTACAAATATGTTATACCCATATTTCCCTCTCGAAATCTGAACCAATTTTTAACTACAAATGTCTTTTGATTGCAAAATAAAAACATTTTCTTGCGAAATAAACAAAATACAAATAAATCACCTTAATATTTCCCTTTATTAATTATGAGCAATTTTCAGACTGTAACAAATGCGATTTGTGGAGCCTGAACTCCCGACCAGAAGCCCCCCAACTGCAATAGTTCGGATGCGTAATTCAATTTGGCACAGCCCGGCGGCATTGTGGCACCTCCAAGCCATGACTCCCACTGAGTCATCCTTCCCTAGGTTCCCCCACCACCTCCCAGCACCTAGCATGTGGGTGTACACACATGTCAACCGTATCAACGGTGTGTGTTATAGACACCCCAAGTACCAGCCAGGACAGTCGAGGAGAATGACATCATTTGGTTTGATTGCTGGCCGCCACCGTGAGACAAAAACAACAACAAGGAATGGAATTTGTTATTTCGACTTGGCCCCGGGAGAACTGCATTACTCATCCATCCCCTGCGAAGATCCAGGGACTGTAAAATCCGACAAAATTGTCGGTGGCTCTTGGCCAGCGGCCAAGTGTAACAACAGACAGGGAAGTAAGTGCATGGGAGGCTGATTGACGTTGGATCATCTGAAGCGTCAAAACAATTACCTACACAGGGAACTATAAATGGTTATCAAAAATAAATGTTTGTTTAATTTTAAATGGATATTTTATTGTATTTATTTTATTTATTTATGAAACAAATCACAGAGGAAAACAACATATATTACTTTGTCTTAGAAAGTCACAGGGTTCATGGCCGAAAACAACTTGGCTAATTTCCAGCTTTAGTCTAGAATTAGCGAGAATTGAGTGACTGGCGCATATTCATTCATAATATATTTTAAGCAATATATTAAATATTTATGATATAAATAAATGCTTAGGCGTGATCTTTCATATCGGTTAAGTACAACTTAAGCAAGTTCTCAGTCAATTTCCTTAGATATGTATAAAAGTATTGTGAACATTATTTTATGATAATATGAATATTTAATATATACATTTGTAATTAATGTTTATGAATTGTACTTTATTTATTCTACTGATAAAATAGAGATAAGCGCAGAATAGCAATCTCCGATAAGAGGCCTCAATAAATGTGAAGAAATATAAACTTTTAAGTAAAATAAATGCTAAAAATATATATTTTCAATAAAAAAAATATTCAAAAAATTAATTAAGGGCCAAGGAAAATCGCCATAAACTTGAGGGGAAAATATTCCAAAATATAATCTAATATAAGCTTCCATCTTTCGGGATCTTTGCAAAGAACGCTGGGAGTCCATACGAAATTCTAAAAACAAATCCTGCTATAGGCTTCCCTCGAACAAAAGGCGACAAATTTAATTTCCAACTCGGTTTTCCCATTTTGGCAGCAGCAGAACTTGAAGCTAACAAAAGCGTCGTCGCCACCCGAAAGGCAAACAAAACACGAAAACGTAACGGAAAAGGCGACACACCACCCTCCTTTGCACGTAGGAAAAGTGGTGGGAAAAAGGGAAAACCCTACGCAACATGTTCTATGTTCGGCGGGGAAAACAACCAGGGGAGTGGGGTGTGGGGGGAGACTGAATGAAACTGGAGCAGCAGCAGCAGCGGCACCAGCGAAGGGCAAACAGAGAAAGGCAAGCAAATTTGCAATTGCAGACAAAGGAAAGAAAAAGTTTTCGGGGATGGGTCTCTGAGCAGGGGCATAGTCATAGCCATAGGCCAATAGCCAATATCAAGAGCGCGACGCTGGGGCAGCTGGAGGGGATTAAGATCGGGGTCGGGGCCCGGGATCGGGGCAACCAGTTGGTGCCAAGGGCAAAGCTGCTGAGGGAATGGACCTGGTCGTGGGCGCTCGCTCGTAACAATTGACAATGCGGCGTATGCGCGATGGATGCCCAGCTGATGATGATACAATGGAACACTGACACAGTGAACGAGTTTCCCACACACACACACGAATACACTCTCGTAATTGCACCCGCACACCGAGACACTCGGAAAAACTTTCCTTTGAACAGGCTTTCGGCCCTGTCTGTGTGTATATTTCATGGATACACAATTTATGTTGGCCAATTTCTCGCCTCTGTTTGTATACAGAATTTCTTTGATTAATTACACACACACTACACACACGCTGCTGTGACTTACCCTAGATTATGGCATTAATTTCTGGAATTGCCAAACTTCAAAAACGTTTTCTCTAAAATATTTAAATGAACTGCAAGATTTTCGTTTTTCTGTTTGTTTAACTTGAATTTGTTTATGCCAAAATTTGCGCTCTAGGCTCTCCTCCGCAAAGTGATGTATAGACAAGACAGACTGGGATATATGGTTATCGCGTGAGATCCGATCCGAGAGTTTTGCGCGCCTCTTGCCAAACGGAATTGGGGAAGGCAGCCAACGACAACGTCTCCGCTCGAGAGCCGAAAAGCGTATATACAACAAAATATTTCGAGCGGAGAGCACAGTGCCAAATGAAAAGCCAACAACAAAAACACACACAAGCGAGACGGAAGGAAAACATACCAAATTTCCCGGGCTGGCGTTGCCACCGTACAGGTCCATGGCCAGGCTCCAGAGAGCTGGAAACCTCTTCCTTGGTCCTAGTTTTCCCTCCTACTTTAGAATTCAGAATTTAATCGTGAAAACTTTGCACTGAAGCTACGAAAATGGTAGCAAATATTGTGTGAAATATATATATCTCCGAGTGTTGAGTGGAAAACACCAGCTGTCTGGCAACTTTTCACTCCGCTCCGCACGGGGGAAAATTCTCAGCAGCTTTTCCTCGGCGCCCGACATGCGCAGTGGTTGGCGGAGAACGACCTACAGGTCGTATGCGCTACAGGCAGACGCAACATTTTCGAGCGTGTGATAACACACATCCGACGAGGGCGCCCTCGTCCGGACTTTCCCTTTCCGGAGACTCCCGACTCCCGACTCCCGAGAGCGATGGCAGCGAGAGTGCGTGGGCCATTTAGGGAGGCCCAATTCCGTTTCGAATTCGTATTCGGATTTGGGCCCTAGACAACGGAGCGCTGCATTGAGGGAGGTAGGAAATTTATGGCTGTTATCATCACTTGGCCAGGGCCAGAGCCACTGGAGAGGCGGCCACAAATATCGGGCAACGCGAACTGCCGGAAACTAGGTCAAATCCCAACTAGCTGAACGTTCGGAATTTTGTTTGTTTTTTTCGGGGGAATTTCATGGAAAAAAAAAAGGGAGAGAAATTTCTAATTGCTTTCACACGACGGGCTATCAGATATTAAAGGAAATTAAGGTTTAAACTATTAAACTAACAGTTTAGTAACAATCTTTTTAAATAATGTTATTGCAGTATTTCAATAATACATATTAGAGCTTTATTAATATTTATTTATGGCCCTTTAGTACGCAGATTTATTAACCTAATTATAACCAACAAGGTAAAGCTTTCCGAATTGAAATTAAAATATTTTTAAAATATTGTCTAGTCCAAAAAGTTATACAAAAATATATATAAATATTAGTTGAATAACTTTAGGTCTTCTCAATTTATAAACAGAAAAAAAAATTTAATAAACTAACTTATTTTTTAAATTATTAAACAGGCGGTACTTTTATTTTAAGATCATATCACTTATGTATAATCATCGAAATCAGCGAAATTGTCCATTTTCCAGTTTCGTATAGCAGGCAAACAGAAACGAGGACAGCGTTTCTAAACTGGTATAAACTATTTTAGTTTATTTAATGCAAATTTCCAAATGTATACCTACAACAAAAATATTATTACCACAACAAAGACATCTTTAAAACAACCATACTCCTCTTCATCCAATTCGCGATATCAAACTATTGTTGCCTTTCTGCTGGCCGCTACTTCCACCCCATCCACCCCCATTAGCATCCAAGAAACAAGAATGATATTTATTTTGTTGAAAAAAAAGTAAGTCTAAAATTTTTTATTGGCTTTTAGTGACTTTTTTCCATTTTGAATTTTTTCTTCAAGATACATCGTGGCGTGTAGCGCAGGTTCCGGGTGTGTGTGACGGTTGGGTCTCGTTGTCTTGTCTAGGGGATGATACGGCAAATTTGTTTACGCCTTGGGACTCCGGCTGGCCACAAACCGGACGTGGTTCGGCTGGTCGCAGCCGGACTCTCGGAGAGGTAAATGTAACAACAGGAGGAGATTGTGTCCAAGTCATGGCTTCCTAACTTCCTAACTTCCGATCGGGGCACTGGTCTGCTCCGATCCGTTCAGCCGCTTGATGGCTATCTTGGCCACGCCCTTGGTGCACTCCGCGGAGCCTCCCATGAGGACGAGGAAGAGGCCGTTGTTGGCCACCGTGTTCCACAGGCGGTCTATGATCCTGTCCAGCTTGGCTGCATTCCGTTCGGCGCTCTCCATCACAAAGTCCTGCTCGGGCACGCGCAAATTGGCAATGGTCAAGGCGTTCTCTAGGGCAACCTCGTTGACCTTGCGTACCGCCTCCTTGGGCGTGGCCACCTCGTGAATCCGCACCGCCTTGCTGTGATCCTTGGGCGAGGCCGCGTCCGCCCGCTGGATGACCTCCTTCAGCCGCGGCTGCAGATCCCCCACCGTCACGATGGCCGTCCGCTTGTCCCGCTTGGCCACGTGGGCGAAGAGGTTGTTGCTGATGGTGTCCCCACTGCAGGCGTTGGCCAGCTCCTGCAGGCGCTTTTGTTGCGTGAGGATCTCGTCGCCGAACTCGATGCTGTTGGCCAGCTTCATCTTGACGAGCTTCAGAGTGGCTCGCGAATCCTCAATGGAGTCGTGGCCCTCCTCGTTTTCCTGGATCGTCTCCTGGAGGAAGGTCTTGGCCAGGTGCTTCAGCTTGCTCTTGCGCCGCCGCACGCCGGAGATGTTGAAGCACACGCTGGTGTCGATAACATACGGATGCATCATCCGCATGGCATTCAGATCAGAGTTGAGTGACTGGCCCACCAGGATGGCGTCCGGGGGCAGCAGTGCCGACACCTCGTTCTGCACCTCGCGCAGCCGCTTGGTCACCTTCTTCATGATGTCCTCCGTGATGCCAGAGTACTGCGTGAGGTAGTCCGAGATGCGGTTGTCGGGCAGCACCAGCGTCTCGTACACCGTCCGGTACTGTTCGTCCACGATGGAGATGCGGGTCAGCTCGTTAATTCCCACCACCGTCCTACACATCTCGCAGTCCACGCCGAACATGGGACTGCGATTGGTCACCGGTTCGTATTTTTTCTTGGTGAACCTGAAGGTGCTGAAGCGACTCTGCAGCTCCCCGGACAGAGGGATCGGGTAGCCCTCGTCGACCATCTGCAGGGCGGAGAGCAGGAGTTTGGTGCGCGGAAACTTGTCGTCCGGATGGAGGTCAGCGAGCGAGTGCTTTATCTTGGAGCTTTCGATGGGAAAGATGTTCTTTACGAACAGCGTGGGATCCTTGTTCAGCTCCACGGCCGACTCCAGGGAGCCGTGCTCGTCGATCAGCCGCTTGGCTTGGATATTGGTGAGGGGAATCTTGGGGAGAAATAGTACATGTTATTAGAATCACTCGATAAATATTCTAAGTCAATTACCTGTGCAATCTCGTCAATGATCTGACCCTCGTCCTGCGGCGGCAACAGCATCTCTAGCTTGGTGTTGAATATCCGATTGGTGGCCTCGAACTGGCTCTCGTTGGACAGGTAGTGGTACAGGGACAGGCCCTCCAGTATCACCACCACGCTGTGCGACAGGCTGAGCCACTTCTCGACGCTGCACCACCGATCCGGCCGGCAGGGGCTCTTCTGGCCGATGAGCGCCGACATCAGCAGGTGCTGGATGTCGGTGAGGAAGATGGGCGTGCGCGCATGCTGGGGCGTCTCCAGGGAGGCGCGCTGTCCCATCTCCCTCAGCCGCAGGCCCGGCACGTCCTCCAGCTGCCGCTTGCGACGACGCAGCTCCACGGCCAATGTTTTGTACTGCTCCTGGCTGAGGATACAGATCTCCTCCGCCGGCAGGCTGTCGCCACCGGCCGCCATATCCTCGCGACTTCGCTTGGCCGCCGGCTCCTCAGGGTTTCCACTTTTGATGGCCGCCGCCTCCTTTTCCACACTATTTCGGATTGTATGGCGATTGCGGTGCTTCCGCTTGCTGGAAACTGTGACAAAGCCGTCGTCGTCGTTGTTGTTGCTCTGCTCCGTCGGCGCTTTGGCCTCGTCCTTATTTGCATCCGCGGCGTCACGTTTTTTGGCCATCTCCGCCTCGTGCAAGCGGTCGCGGTCGTTCAGTTCCATTATATTGGCCAGCGCCGCCAGCTTCTTCTTCTTCTTCTCGTTTCGCTCGTGCTGCTTGGCCGACAGCTGTTCCTTCATCCTCGTGCGCTTTCCGTGCAAGCTGCAGGCGAGAGAATTTCCAAAAACCAGGTGAATTCGTTCAAAACGGCAGGGGCAGGTAAACAAAAAAAAAAAACAAAAACGTGGTGTGTTGTAGTGGTGTGCAAACTTCGATACATTGAGTGTTCTGGTGGTTGAAAACTTTGATAAAGACTACTTCAGTGCTGCCAGACTGATGACATTAGCGCATTATGTAGAGATTTGACAGCGCTATATCGTTTTACACAAGTGCGAGCAGGACGACAATATGACACTTAGCTCCTTCAGTGCCGCGAAAATCGATAGATCTACAAAAAATATCCTAGTTCTCGATAACAAAACACGGGAAATTTTAACTTTTCGAGATTTTTTAGAGGGAGAGCCAAATTTCCATCTGGCAATGCTGTACAGGCTTCGCCAGTAGCGAAAGGGAGACGGCACTACTACCCGAAACCGTTAGTTTGCCGCGTGCTTTTGGAATTTTTTCACAAATTGGCGCTCTTCCGGGAATTAATTGTTTTAAGCCAAAAAGCAACGAGAAATAACGGGTCAAAAATGTACACAGCCGTTAAGCCGCTGTCGAAGTATCTGCAGTTCAAGTCGGTGCACATTTACGATGCCATTTTCACGCTGCACTCGAAGTGCACCGTTGCCCTGCTCCTGGCGTGCACTTTCCTGCTCTCCTCGAAGCAGTACTTTGGCGATCCCATCCAGTGCATGAAGAACACGGACTTGGACTACTTCCAGGCCTACTGCTGGATCTACGGGGCGTACGTGCAGTCCAATATTACGAAGGCGCCGTCGCTCAATGGCGAGATTCAGTGTCACCCTGGTAAGTTTAGGGCTTCAGGGGGCATTCCAGGTGGAATTACATGAAAAATGCTTGTTTCAGATGTGGTAGGCCGCTCGGTTCCGCCCGGAAACCGTCGCTACATCCGCTATTACCAGTGGGTGGTACTGGTGTTGCTCCTGGAGTCCTTTATCTTTTATTTGCCGGCTTTTCTTTGGAAAATTTGGGAGGGCGGCCGGTTGAAGCATTTGTGCGCCGACTTCCATCAGGCGGTGGTGTCCAAGGACAAGAGCAAGGCCCACTTGCGCGTGCTGGTCAACTATTTCACCAGCGACTACAAGGAGACGCACTTTCGCTATTTTGTGAGCTATGTGTTCTGCGAGGTCCTTAATGTGCTAATCAGCGTGAGTAGCTTTTTCGGTTACTAGGAGTTTAGGAATCTAATTAAGCTCTCCTTGTACTCCATACAGATTGGGAACATCATGCTGTTGGACGTGTTTTTCGGCGGATTCTGGTTCCGCTACATGGATGCCCTGGTAGCGTTGTATGACGGCGATTTGGACGAGTGGAACGACATCACAATGCGCGTCTTTCCCAAGTGTGCCAAGTGCGAGGTGCACAAGGTCGGAGACAGCGGCTCCGACAGTATTTACGACAATCTGTGCCTGCTGCCGCTCAACATTCTGAACGAGAAGATCTTTGCCTTCCTGTGGGTGTGGTTCATTCTGATGGCTGCCCTGGTGGCCCTCAAGTTTCTGTACCGCCTAGCCACCATTTTCCATGGAGGCATGCGCTTCCAGTTGATGCGTGCCCGGGCTCGCTTTATGCCCAAGTCGCACCTGCAGCTGGCCCTGCACAATTGCAGCTTTGGCGATTGGTTTGTCCTGATGCGGGTGAGCAACAACATTGGCCCGGAGATATTCCGCAAGCTGCTGGAGGAGCTCTACGAGGCGCAGACTTTGTGCAAGAAAATGCCGCCCGGAGCGGACGATGTCTGAGAAGGATTCGTCGTATATTTAATCTCAAAGTTGTACATGAAGTAAGTCCTTTAGTTCTTTTTCCAAATATGACTTCTTAAATTGAAGGTTAAGTTGACAAGAAGACAGCTATTACATTTTTTTGATTCATTTTTCGTATAAATATTCAAATTCACTTTATCTTTAATCACTCATCGATATGTACTTATTATCGAGCTAATTGTTAACTAAACGAAACTTAAACTAAAGCTAAGCGAAATATATAGCACTTTCATTTGTTCAGCACTAAATAATTGATATTTTTATTATTTCAAGTTGTGGGTTTGGTTTTCAGTTTAAATTCTTCTAAATTCTTAGGTTCTAATGCATTTTTCGGTTTTTAAAGTAGATTTATTTGAGTTCTATTATATTGCGAGCTATCTCTTGTCTATATCCTTTGATTGAACTAACAAATTATTAACTTTCCACATGTTCTAACTTTAATTTACTATAAAATAAGCCCTTACACCTTGTTAATAATTTGCATGTCATGAATTTGGTTTTTCACGTACTTATTACTTAAAATTTTTAATAAATGCACACAAATAGACACGAAAACATACCTTTGCGACCTAGTAATGCTGCGCAGACCAAGTCTAGTCCACATCATATCTATTCTCCGGCTGCCAAGTGACAAGGGATAGCCTAGGGGTTGGGTTAAGCTGGTTATTCTGGCTTAAACAGGGCATTCCCTTGCAGCCTGTCTTCCTGGGGTCTTGCCTACTTCCGATGCTGCAAATCCTGCAGATCGAAGCTGGAGTATGGGTCCTAGAACTTCCTTAGCTCGCGCATCAAATTTTGATGACCTTGTTCTGCGGGAAAAGGCAAAGAAACCCAGTTAGATTCCGCCTTCCTCTGTCCGACTTTCAACTCACATTGTGTCTGATGGTAAAATTTGGATACAAGATTATTTTTCCAATTTCCTGAGGGAATATGCATGTGTTTTTGCTTGCTTTTGTGACCGTTTGTGATTTTTTTGTGGTTTATGTTTTGCCAGCGGTTGTCTCGTACAAGAAGCCCGAGCCCCTTTTTTTCTGTGGACCTTTAAAACTGGGAACTAAAAATGTAAATATTTTGGGCTGCGCTGTACGAAATTTGTATAAAAATGATTTTGGGAAACTGGCGAGTGTGTCGACCTACAATTCATTCTGGGCCTGCTTAGCCTCGACCCCAGGTGACATGCGGGTGGTTCGTTGCTCCACGACTCTAGCCCATTTCCCCTTCAACTTGCACTTTTTCGACGGTCATTTTGAGCTGACCGCCGCACTTGTCGAACCGTTTTTCATTAACCAAAAAACTGTAAAGTTCAAAACGTAGCAGAAAACTGCACAGGTGGAAGTGTGTCGATCCACAGGTGATCCACTTTCCGGAAGCCTACATAAGCCCGGCGATCGGCCACCGGCGGCTTCAGTTGCCGTTCACCGGGCGGATCGCGCGGAAGTCTCCATCGTCGTCGTGATTCTTGTGGATATCAAATTCGGTCTTTTTGTTTGAGTGTTTGAGTGAATTCTGGTAATTTGAGGCTCCTTGTTGGCCCGACGATTTTACAAAGTGCAAAACACATAAATATATAAGTAAAACAACAACAAAAACGTGTGGAAAAAGCCAGTCTTCAGCAATTTTGGGGCATTAACCAAAGGAGAGTAACAAATTGCAGTTTGAATTTACAAAAGAAAATGTTCCCAGCCTAAGAAAACCTGAGAAAGTGAAGAAAAAATTGGAATACAAAATGAATTACAACATGGATGGTATGCGGGGATTATATTTAGAGCTTAAAGATCCTTAAAAAATATTTACATATAAAAAAGGAGACTTTTTCCTATATTAAACATTTATTAATAAATAAATATTGATTGTCATAATCATCATAAAATCAATATAAAATTACCATAACCATAAATTCCATATAAAATCTATATTTGGAGTAAAGAGATTTTTCTTAGCTACTTTTTATTATATTATATAATTGTTTTTATCATATTTAAAAAGGTTTTCTCTAAAAGAAACGTTTAATAATGGTTAAATAATATTTATAATTACAAGTTTATTATTTAAAATATTTATTAAACTTATACTAAAATTTCTATATTATAAATTAAAGACTAGAGACCTTTTGCTACTTTTTCCTACTTTCTCCACCCACATTTTAACATATTTTTGCAGCTCAGAAAATTCCAATAAATCTTTTTCGCCAGTTCCAATTTAGTTCGAACCTGAATCAGCATTTTTCAAGTACCAAAAAATTATTGCGAAATTGCTGAACAAGCTGAAGAAAGTTCTGAACCAAAATAAAGCCACAAAAAATAGCAAAAAACTGTGTAGTTAACATACATTAAAAAGTAAAAGTACTCAAAGAAAAGAACATAAAAAAACGTACAATTAATTAAATGTTTAATAGGGAAACTGTTGTAACAAAGTGGAGCGTCTTTAAGCTTTTCCTAAAGAAAATAATTAAATTTCCCAGAGCTGGAGGCCACCCGGTTGCTGCGGCACCCCCGTCGCTGGTGGAGCAGTGGACCCAGACGCATTGTGGCCATCTCAGTGCTGGTTATCATCACCCTGCTCTTCTCCCTGATCTATCACGGTCTTGTGGTGGAGAGAATGGATCGTGTCCAGCAGATTGCCGCTCTGAATGCCGAGCATCGGCTAATGGCCAATCAGCCCTTCGAGGAGGAGGATTCCCTCATCGTGAGCCCTCAGACACTGCACTTTAAGCTGCTGGACGATGAGATCAACAAGGATGCCAACGACATCAAAAGGCATAAAAAACGCATGAAGAACCTGCTGGTCAAGTTCCGGTGGCAAAAGAAGCATCGCTCGGCAAGGGAGTTGCCCCGCTTGGATCTGGATTTCGATCTCGATCCTGTGGCCATGGAGGCCAATCTGCAGAGCCTCTACTCCAAGCTGCGAAGCAAGCGGGCGAGGGAAGTGCTTAGCCAGCTGGAGAGCGAGTTTGTGCGCTGCAAGAAGCACACTCCGCACGACTGCATGTCCGCCTTCCTGCGCATGTACAAGATGGCCCGGGAGGTGGCCGAGAAAATGGAGAAGATGAAGGAGATCATGCGGGAGCAGCAGCCCATGATAGAGTCGGAGAGCGACGATTCCAGCGAGCAGTGGAGGGGTACCTTTGCTCCTGGCGATTTGACCCAGGATCAGGTGGTCACTGTGCCCACGCCAGCGGAAAATGTCACTGAGAAACCCCAAAGAGTGAAGATAAAACCGGCTAGGATCAGTTGGATTATCGATGGACACGATCATGATGGCAGTGAGGTATATACGGACGATGTGACGGCCAAGACGACGACCACCAGGGAACCGGTTACAAACAGTACTGGGAAAGTAATAAAAGAGGATACGGTCACTGAAGAGACGCCTGTGGAAAGCTCCACAGAGCGGATTAGCTGGATTCTGGATCACTTTGACAAGCCCAAGGAGATAGTTCGCACCACTGAACGGCCAGGACAGCGTAGCACACGAGATGTGACCACCACGGGACCAGGTTACCAGCCAAATTCCACGGAAACTGAATCAACAGAGAGGAATAAGGAGCAGGCTAACACCATCACCACAGAGGCACCTGGGATATTTACCACAGAAGGGCCTCTATCAACCAGCACCTTAGTCACCACAGAGCAAGCAATCCCCGCCAGCACCCCACCGGAGCAGAAAAAGTTACACATTGAATGGATTATTGATGGCAAGGACGATGAAGCTCCCAACAAGACCAGGACCAGCACCTTGACGCCTGAAACAACCACCGAGGCCATCATTATCAGCACCGCTGCAGGTCAGCGGAAGCTGCAGTTTGACTGGATCATAGATGGTGATGAGGTAGTGGAGCAGCAGGACAATGTCACCACCACCACCAGTGCCACTACACTGGCCATCAGCACCACGGAATCTCTTGAACCCAAGCAAAACTCCACTACCAAGCCGCCGCCAGTGAAGATCAGCTGGATTATTGATGGCAACGAAGGCAGCTCCGAACTGAACAGCAGTTCTTCCACCATTCAACCCAGGGAGGCCACCCCGCGGTCCGTGCATCCCCTGGACAATCCCACCAGCATTGAGAACATGCTGGAGAGCTTCGAGCGGCACGAGCAGGACAAGCCCAAGCTCAAGGTGCTAAGGGCGAATGAATCCTCGCAGGAGGAGCACGACGATGTCTCCGAGCGGCAGTTGTGGCTGAAGAAATTCGAGGACGAGGCCAGGCCCAATCAGGACGAGCTGATAGACACCTTTGGAACGGCTTTAGATGCCAAGGCAATGGACCAAATGGGACCCAAAATCAATCCGCTCAACGGGCATGTCTGGAATGGTAAATATAATAAATATACTGATGCCCTTTTGCTTACTCTTACTCCCCAGCTGCCGATGCCCAGATCCTCAGTCTGTGCGAGCGCGTGGCCTTGAAGCTGCGCAACAAGGTGGCCACCAATCTGGCAGAAGGTGAGACCAAGGAGAAAGGCGAAACCTTCACCGCCTCGCCCAGCGTACAGTTTACAAGTCGCGCACCCGGCGGCTTTCCCGTTTCCGGGGAGACCATGAAGGCCTCGGCCCAGTTCATGTTCAATCCCAACTTTGGCATGATGCCCAGCATACCCGTGTGCTTCTACATGACGCCGGCCAACTTCCGGATGCCCATGTGGTCGGCCTCGCCCTCGTTTATGGGCATGCAGGGAGGAGGCCACTTTGGGGGCGGCGCCAACAACGGAGGCGGCATCTTCTTTGTGCCGCAGCAGTTTGGACCCAGTGGCAACTTCTTTGGTGGAAGCGGAGGCTCCGGAGCCGGTGGCCAGGGTGCCAATATCTTCTCGAAGAATGCCTCGCCGCAGAAGCTCTCCAATGGCCAGCAACAGGTGTACTGCAGCTACATGCAGAACCAGCAGGGCCAGTCACAGAGCTCCTCCAACTCCCAGCAGCAGCAGCAGCAAGCGGGAGGAAGTCCAGCTGGTTTCTCCAATGCCAACTTCAAGATGCGCCACGCCAACCAGTCGAGTGCCGGCCATCAGCAGATCATTTACGCCAGCTATGCGGGTTTGCCGCAGCAAGCGCCCAGCCAGGACCTGGCCAGGTGCCCCGAGCCCGGTCAGGTGGCCTGCTTTGGCCGGGAGGAGTGCATACCAGCAGAGAGATGGTGCGACAATGTGGTGGACTGCTCGGATGGCAGTGACGAGTCCGCCTGCACCTGTGCAAATCGGTTGGACGAGGAGCGTCTGTGCGATGGCTATGCGGACTGTCCCATGGGCGAGGACGAGCTGGGCTGCTTTGGCTGCGAGCCGTTGGCCTACTCCTGCTACGAGAACCTGGAGGAGTATGAGCAGCACAATCGTTCACTGATTTCCATGTGCTACAATCGCCAGGAGCGCTGCGATGGCTTCCTGAACTGCCTGAACGGGAGAGATGAGGAGCAGTGCAGCATGCTGGTCACGGATGTGGCGGATCACATGGTAAGTGAGCAAGTTACTCATGGATTTTTTGGGTTTTAATCCTTAAATCCCTCTTCAGTCCCATGCCGCCTCTGCCTCCGAGGGCTTTTTGTATCACAATCATCGCGGTGACTGGCATCCGGTGTGCAACAATGGCGAAAAGTGGGCAGCCGCCGCCTGCGAACTGGATGGCTTGGATCTCTCGGCTGCTTCGCTCAATATCAGCTTCAGAGCCTTGACTCTGCCGGGTCCCTTCATAGAGCCTTCCCTGCATGCTGGCGTGCTGTTTGCCCAGGCCTGTCACGGACGCAATGGCCATGACTCCCTGGTGGATCATGTGGCCTATGTCAAGTGCCCGCCCATGCAGTGTGGCCTGCCCAAGAACACCACCAAGACGAGGACCCAGCTCGCCAAGAGAGTGAAGAGAGCAACAGGAGGAGATTCCCAAGAAATGCTGGGCGAGGGACGCATTGTGGGAGGCAGTTATCCCACTGCCCTCCAGTGGCCATTTGTGGTGGCCATTTACAGGGATGGCAAGTTCCACTGTGGCGGAACCATTTACTCGGAGCGATGGGTGGGTTTAAACCAGGTTTCCCTGATAATTCACATCCTAATCCTTCCATATTTCTCAACAGATCATCAGCGCCGCCCATTGCGTCATTAATTTTGGCAAATACTTTTACGAGGTGCGTGCGGGACTCTTGAGGCGTTCTAGTTACTCCCCGGCCACCCAAATCCAGCCCGTCTCCCATGTGGTGGTCCATCAGGCCTACGAGAGGAGGAGCATGCGCAACGATCTCTCCCTGCTGAGGCTGGCCAGGCCGCTGCACTTTAATCGCTGGGTGAAGCCCATCTGTTTGCCGGACAAGGGAAGGACCACCTTGGGCGAGGATTGGATCTGGGGACCCGAAGAGCACACCCTGTGCACTGTGGTGGGATGGGGAGCCATCAGGGAGAAGGGTCCCAGCAGTAAGTACTGGAAATTTAATATTTTAGTATTTTTTTTAATTTAATTAACATTTTTCCAGGTGATCCCCTCCGCCAAGTGGTTGTTCCCATACGCAAACGCTGCACAGATCCCGAGGATCAGGCTTCCGAGGACATTTGTGCTGGCGATCCCAGCGGCGGACGCGATGCCTGCCAAGGCGACTCTGGTGGCCCTTTGTTTTGTCGCAGCATTGCCCGGCCGGAGGAACACTATCTCGCTGGGGTGGTGAGTCACGGCAACGGCTGTGCTCGTCCGAAGGAGTTTGGTGTCTATACGCGGGTGACTCTCTACCTGGACTGGCTGGAAATGGCCACCACACCGAGGCTTCTGCCCACACGCCAACCCCTGCAAATGTGTCCTGGCTTTATATGCGTCTGGGGCGGCAAGCGTTGCATAGCCAAGCGGCAGAGATGTGACCGCAATGTGGACTGCCTGGGTGCAGAGGATGAGGTGGGCTGCACCTACAACTTTGTACCGGACATGGTGGGCGGAGAGCGGCAGAATGTGAGCAGCACCACAGAGAGTGACTATCATCCGGAGAGTAAAATGCGTGAGGTTATACCCATTGAGGATGAGGACTTGGAGGCGGAACAGGATGAGGCGGAGGAGCAGGAGGAGAGTACCACAGCTGAAAGGGAGTTTTCCCAGCCTGAAGAGGTTACCTCAACCACAAATGAGGAAAATCTTGAACAGAGTACTTCAGCTATTGATTCATCTACAACGGAAACCACCTTCATATCATCTTCTACTCTTGTTACCACAACAATGTCACCATCTACTCTTCCTTCCACTACAATTGCCTCTTCCACAACATCTGGAGATGGTCTAGAAACTGCTTCTACACCCACAACTCTCACAATACCCACTTCCACGGAGGATTTAAAAAAGCTCAGCGATTTGGTAACCCAGTTTATGGAAGAGAGCACCACTGCCAATGATCTAGGAACAAGTACCTCCACCTTGGCCACAACAGAAGCTGCCAGCGAAGCAACAGCCCAGGAGGAGGAGGAGGAAACTACAGCCACAGAGACCACAAACACACCAAGCAGCACCACAAGTGGAATCACCACAACTACTATCACCACAACAGCAATAGCTACCACTGAAGGACCTGCAGCAACCACCACCACCTTAGCACCCACCGCAGCCACCACAAAATCTACATTTACCCACAAGGAACACATGAAAATACCCAACAAGTTTGTGTGCAAAAAGTGAGTTAATTAGAAGGTATTATTCAATTAATTAAAATTAATTTCTTGCTTAAAAAAATCCTCCGCAAAATGCCTAAAATAGTAGATATTCTCTTCTTAATTTTATATTTATTTTTCCTCCTTTTAAATCCTCCACAGAATGCCTCAAATAGTGGACATTCAGATGCGCTGTGATCGCAAGGCAGACTGTGAGGATGGAACCGATGAGTTGGACTGCTCCTGCAGAGATTATTTGAACGGCAGCCTCAAGAGTCTAATATGCGATGGCAAGGAGGATTGCGAGGATCATACAGATGAGCAGGATTGCGGTAAGGATGGTTAAACTACATTTTTTAGTATGTATTATTAATTACTAATTATTACAGGTGGTTGTCAGGCCAACGAGTTCCGCTGCCCGCTGTCCAAGACCTGCCTACCTCTAAGCAAGCGCTGCGATAACCAAGTGGATTGCAGGTTCAAGGAGGATGAAAAGGATTGCTGTGAGTATAAAGCAAAAATAATTATTAAAAATATTAAAATTGGAAGCAGAAGCTCAAGGAATAAGTATCCAAATTATAAATAAATCCCACCTTCTAGTTGCCCTCACCAATGGCCACGATGTGCACTTCGATGTCCATCAGCAGCCCAAGTTTAGCAGTGCCGGCATCTTCTCCCGCAACGGGCATGGCGTGTGGCGTGTGGTCTGTGCCCACGAGACGGGCTACCACGAGCACCAAGCCCACACCGCAGATGCAGTGTGTGCGCTGCTGGGCTTCAAGGGAGCCCACTACTTTAACAGTTCCGCCTTTGTGAACCAGCAGGAGATGCACCCCATAACACCCGAGTTGAGGAATGGCCGGAACTTTGCTCAGCTTCGTTCCATGCTGCCAGACAACATACAGATGACAGAGAACGAAATCATCATACCGGAGCTGGGTCCCCCCTCAGCCACGAGGCCCGAAAAGGATCGCCTGCTGCCCAACAAGTGCCTGGGCATCTACGTGGAGTGCAACCCGCTGGCGAACAAGACCACGCCCCTGAAGACCCTCAGTGCTGGGCAGGCGGTCAAGCCGAAGCCCAAGGAGCAGATGCCACTGCTCCTGCCTACCATTCAGACGCACAGCAGCCCGAATGTGCACTTTAAGCCGCAGATAGCGCCGGTTGTTGTGAAAAAGAAGGACGAGATCCTGGACCGACTGGAGACCCTCATCAAGAGCAAGAAGAACACGACGCTGCTGGTGAACGAGCAGCTGCACGAGGCCATCGAGGAGCTGCACTGGCCCTGGCTGGCCGATGTCTACCTGAACGGCGAGCTCTGGTGCATCGGTGTGCTCATCGACAAGCACTGGCTGCTGGTTCACGAGAGCTGCCTGGCGGGCATAAGCCTGGACACGGACTACATGAGCGCCTTGCTGGGCGGCGGCAAGACCAAGAGGTCCCTGCACAAGAGCAGCCACGAGCAGATCCGGCGCGTGGATTGCTTCGAGGCGGTTCCCAAGTCAAATGTGCTGCTCCTCCATCTGGAGCAGGCAGTGCGCTTCACTCACCACGTGCTGCCCACCTTTTTGCCGGACAGGTGAGAGGAAATTGATTGCCTGATTGAGAAATCTGTGTTAACATGCATCCCCTCCAGCTCTCAGCATGACCACAGCGCCCTCAGGGACTGCATCAGCGTGCTGCATGACGATGTCACTGGTCGCATCAAAACGGTGGCCATTTTGCGAGCCCCCAACGATGCCAGCTGCGAGTCCTGCTACAAACTGCAGGAGAAGCAGCCGCCGGTGAATTTGATGCGCCTGCTGAATGTGAGTGCCGAGGACATGGCCTCCATTTCGGAGGAGGTGGAGCTCATTAACGGCGTGGCCCCCACCGAGCTGCCGGCCCTAACCAAGTTCACCAGCTGCCATCAGTTTGGAATGTTGAAGAATGTCAGCGACTCGTCGCTGAACCACCTCCATCCCAGCGACCAGGGAGTGCTGGTCTGTCGGGATGCGCACTCGGGCTGGTTCCCCACGGCCTTGTTTAGCTACAACAACTCGGACTGCCAGAGTTTCAAGCAGCCATTCGGCATTCGGACCTTGGAAATGGCCTACAAATCGTTGCAGGACATTATAGGTGGGTGGTTTGTGTTGTCCTGTTTCCAGTTTTCAATTTAAAATTCGATTTTCCAGAGAAACCCTTCTGCCAGAATACCAGGTCAGCTCCATATTGCCCCACCCATCGTTGCCCGCTGGGCCTGTGCCTGCCCCAGGAAACCATCTGTAATGAGCGTCCGGATTGCCATGATGGTAGCGACGAGGAGGAAACCAAATGCCGCCAGCTGAAGCAGCGCTGTGCTCCGGGCGAAATGAAGTGCCGCTCCAGCTTCAAGTGCCTGCCGAAGAACAAGTTCTGTGACCATGTGCCCGACTGCGAGGACATGACGGATGAGCCCACGATTTGCAGTTGTTTCACCTACTTGCAGTGAGTTTAAGTTTAAGAATACACAGGAGTCGAGATATGCAAACTTAAAAGTGCAGAAAATACGTTTTTAGTGGACTTTTAAGGTTCCAAAACTAAAAGAAAAAGTTACGGCTTCTTAAAGAACAGGTTTTGCCCTTAAAAAACAGTTTTTAAAATTTCGAAAAATTACTATTGGTCTCCGAGATAATGCCTCTTGAATTTATATCAATATATTTCCATAAAAAAATATTAATTTCAGAGCCACAGATCCCTCGAAGATATGCGATGGCAAGCGAAACTGCTGGGACAAGAGCGACGAGAGTTCGGTGCTGTGCAACTGCACAGCAGATCACTTTCAATGCAGTTCGTGAGTTGAGATTTGTTAATTCCTTTATTTTTATTAATTTATTTACGTTTATTGTAAATTTTATTCCCTTTGCCAGCTCTCCTGCTGACTGCATTCCCCGTGATTTTGTGTGCGACAAGGAAAACGACTGTCCCAATGGCGAGGACGAGCGCTATTGCTTCGGCATTGAGCATCCTTTGCAGCAGCAAAAGAAGGATTTCTGGGCAAACAGTCAGCACACGTAAGTGAATCACAATCCTGAAAAAAAAATTCTACTAAATTTAAACGCTCATCTAACAGGCAACCCGAGAAAGCCCCCCAGTACGGCCAGGTCATCGAACAAACCTACGGCATTTGGCACACGAAATGCTTTCCCAAAAGCAAGCCCCCGCATGTGGACGAAGTGCGTGAGATTTGCAGGAAGCTGGGCTACAATCCCTACAGGCAGCCCAGCTATCGGCTGATCGACGATGCCGAGAACAAGGCTGTGCACACCTACGAGACGGCCGATCGGCGGGGACGCAGCTTCAGCAACGAGACTCTGGTGGGTAAGTACCGGGACGCCACCAAGGCTCGGATCGTCAGCAAATTCTCGCCGCTGCAGCTCAACGAGCGGCTGACGCTCTTCCTCAAGTCGAGTCGACCCATTGCCGAGCTGGTGCGGTGGAATGCCACCGATTCCAGCCTCTGCTACCGGCTGGAGATCCGATGTGCCTGATCTTAATGCAGAAGTCCTCTCGTTCCATGGTGCTTTGTGCGTTTTAGTAGCAAAAATAAATGAATGCGAGAGCCGTTTAATTATTAACTTGGTTTTATTTTAATTTCGTAATCAGTTTATGTTGCATATTCATTGTTAAGCTTGGGACTTGGGTATTTTCTTTCGTAATTTTAGTTTAACAAACGAATTCATCTTTCGGTTTCGGTTTTATAAATGTAAAAAATCGCTTTTGTTTTGTTTTTAGTTTTTGTTTTTTGTTTATGTCAAAAGCCAAACAATGTAATTAATTAAAGCACTTGATCAAGTGTTGTGGGGTTTCCTTTAAATTCGTTAAAAAGACGTAGGTTATCGTATGTTATAATTAGGATTAAGTTTATGAAAGAAGGTACTTGAGAATTATAAGTTAAGCGCACTCCTTGAGAGCGGATGTAAACAACGTTTTTGTTTTTGGAAAATTAGTTAAACTTTCGTTAATAATAATTACGTGTATAAATAGTTGGGGGAATGTATACAAGAGTAACTAGTTAAATGTATTCATAAGTCTTTGGCGCTGATTAGGATTTAGTTTCGTTCGTTTTTCGGGGAATACTTCTAGGAGGTAATTAATGTATATAATTCATTAGATAAACGCAAACATTAGTTGGGAGGCGAGAATACTTTCAAAGTTATTTAGTTTGATTAATGTCGAGATCTCTTCTTTGTACAATAAATCATCTTTTCATAATTTTCAATTGAATCACAAATCGTCGTTAAAGTATATATTTAAGTATATATATGCATAGGTAAATGCTTAGGCTAGAGTTAATCTTTCCGAATGGCGATTGGTTAGTTAGTTAGTTCAAAGATAAAATAAACTTAAAGATGAATAACGCCATATACACGTTATCCATCCTATAGCTTATATTATCCTTGTTTAGTTGGTGTAAGTGCGTTCTATATATGAATTGAGTGTGTGTGTGTGCGCATTGAAAAGCGATGCTTGTAGAGAGTAGACTGGTTTCTAGGGATTGGGTTTCATAGCTCAGGCAAACAGTTCTCAACACAACCTTTGGCAATTCTAAGTTTAAGAGTAAATAGGTTCATAGAGTTCATAGAGTTCGTAGAGTTCGAGTAGACTTGGGGGAGAAAGCGTAGTTCTAAACTAGTGTTAAGTTTGTTTAGCTTAATTCATTAAGCAAATAAATCTCGTTTACGTTGTCATGAAACACAGCAGTTTATATTATTATTATTTACATACCTAATCGTACCTACTAAATTACGCCTACGATTTCGTTAACTGTACTAACTACGCGACGTCTCGTCTCCATGATTCCGCCTTCCGTTTCGCTAAAATCTTAATGGAATAGTTGGTGCGTTTTTATTTACAAATTGATTCGTTCTAGATTGGTTTCTCATAGTATGTTGTGTATATTTTAAAGCTTATGGAGAGTTAGTAGATTTCACTGGATGAGAGTGTTCAGAGTCTCTGAAAGTTTGTTTATAGCTATCGTTGTAAAACTGGTTTTCTATTTTATTTCTTAATGACGGTGAACTTGTGGCTGCTAGCGATCCTATAATGAATCTAATATCCTTTTTTGTATATTTCTCCTATAGGTGTTGCCGCCTAAAAGCCTCCCAGCAGTTTTTGGAATAACATTTACACAAAGTTCATCTCTGTTTGGGCCAAAAAGTATGCTTTACACTCTACTGGTGACCACTAAAGGTAAGCTAGCCCCTATATTTTCCATTTTAATACCCTTGCAGAGTATAATATTAGTCAGAAGCTTGTCAAAAATTGACCAAAAATTTTATTATTTTTAAATTTAAATTTTATTTTAAGAAAAACTAACACAGAAAAGTTTTCCGCTTCGAAATTACTGAATTTTTTGCCACTCTGCAAGGGTACACAAGCTTCGGCTTCCCGAAGTCAGCTTTCTTTCGTCTTAAAACATAAATTAAATTAAAAACTCGGTTACAAATAATAGTCAATAAATAAATCAGTTATATTTCGCTAAAGACTTTGCACACACATTAATATTTAGCCTTGGGCCTTAAACAAATCTCTCACTTGCAATAAATAACTAAAAATTAAACATAAAATATATATTGTTAGATCAGCTTTCACAAGCTGCAGGCGTCAGACGAACCTTTGTGCGTTTCAGTTTTCCGTTTGTCAAACTTTGGCTTAGGCTAATTAATCGTAAACATAAACAACTAAAACATTTTAGTCAACGTAAAGAGAGAAGAACTCGGGATGAGTTCACACAACATGTGATGCGTACACAAATAATCATTTCAAACACCTCGATTCCGTTACCGATCCGATCATCTCGATCCCTCGGATCACCTGAACTTCTTTATCTAGAAAGCGGACTTTTATTTGTTGTTATCTAACGCTTGAGAGGGGAGTTAAAAATAGTGTTTCTTGAGTTTCATATCGGTTTCCTCTAAAAGTCCTTAAGTCGATTTCCGCTGATCCCTGTTCTCCTCGATTTGGGTGGGTGGCGTGTTCTCCTGGGTGCGCACCAGATGCGACGGCAGTTGCATGTTCAGCGGATCATGGATCCTCCTCAGATTGTACTCCAGCTCGGCCGACTTTCGCTTCAGCTCGTTGTAGTGATCCACATCGAACTGCACCTTCTTGGCGTTCCTGTAGAGGGTGAGGGAGTACTCCCGGTTCTTAACGTGCTCCATGATGTACTCCTGCAGGGAATTGTATTTATTATAAATATTAATATTACTATTTAATGAATTCCTAAACTAACCTTCTTGGTTACGCAATAGTAGGCATACATTGCCATTGTCGTTCCGTAGGTAACAAAATAGGTGACAGGCTCCATGATATCCCAAGAGTATTCCCACCAGGTGAGGCGCGCCAAGATGCCAAACTGCACAGACATCAGGCCCAAGCCCATCCAGGTCATAAAATTGGTGCGACGAGCGGCCTTTTTGCTCAGTTCTAGTTTTTGCTGAAAGATTTAAGGAAATTCTAATTAAACTTTTGGGGTTTGAAGAAGAAAGAGAGTCTTTCTGTTTCTTCATTATTATATTATTTTTAACGACTAATTTTCTCAATAGTTTTTAATTATTGCATTTTTATTTCGCTTTATTCTTTTTTATTGAAATTTTAATCGCACTCACCTCCTCCAAGGGCTCGAGTTCATAGCGTAAACTTTCTAGTTCCTTAGCCAGTTGATTGCTCTTTTCCAGCTGATATTCACCCACATTAAATGCCTCATATAGCTACATTTTACAAAGATTTTTATGAATTAAATTCAAATTTTAATAATTAAAAGAAATACCTCTCACCTGAGCTATAACTTTGCGCACATCACCGACTTTGTCCATGGATTCCCCAGTAATCTTGTCCCGTTTCGGAGGATTCACTTCCAGTGTGCGATTGTTGATTTGTATGCTACGTTTTCGTTGTATAATTCATATAATTACTATATTTATAGTTAAAATCCAAATAATTACTCACCAAAAGGAGTCATCTAGCAGGCTGTCGATAGTGCAGGACGAGGCGATACGCACTCCATGCTTGTTGATGATCGCAGCTCGATCGATGCCGCGATCCTCAGCCTTGAGCATGGTTAACAGATCGCCCACGTTGTGCGTGATGGGTTTTAGGGCAAACTGGCAGAGTTCATTGCGACTGGGCAGGCGGACAGTCATGTGCGGCATACCATTTACATACTCCACATAGATGTCTTCTGAGAAGAAATATGGAAAATATATTTAGATTTTTATATAGAAGGTAGAAAGAGGAATTTTTTTTAATTAAATAGGAGGGAAAAGGATCTTTGGGAAAAGAAGACTTTCGAGGTCTTAGGAACCCAGTAGAACTTTGTTAAATTCGGTAAAAGAGTTCAGTTTTAAATTCAATGCGTAAGAGGAAAGACCTTAAAGAAGCAACCTCCAAATTCAGCAATTTTAAGCGAGCAATTAGTTTAAATTTTAACAAGTTTTGTAGAATTTTGTACTCCTATTCTTTAGAAGAAATATATATTTTGCTTTGGAAAATTGTATACCATAAATCGTACGTCTTGGTTGCAAGTAATCCGATTGACCCTGTATAAAAGAGAGTAAAGAGAGAGAGTACCAATTCTGCCAGAAATTTGCACCCTTTTCAGGACCAAATGCCCGTCTTTAAAGCTCTCCTAAGTAGAACTCTTTTGGTTTCCCCAAAAGATTAAGTTTTTTTGGTCGGATGTGTGCCATTCTGGGCTTGGTTTTTTCTCTGTTTGCAATTAACCAAAAGCCACTCAAGGTTACTCGCCAGCCTGGCTCAATTCGAATGCAGTTAGGCGTTCGAATTGCTTGCTGAGGCATGACTTTTTTCAATATTCCCCTCTCTCTGAGTCGGTAAGGTGCAAGAAATAACAGCGGCAGGCTGCTCGTCCGTTTAATACAAAAAGACTGCCATAAGATGACACACTGACGATGGCAGTTTGACAAACAATTCAATTAGCAGCAATCGAAACGCAGCATTCCCGGCGAAGCATCGCCAAGATATGATAGTCATCGTGGTGGAGCGGGCGAGCGAGTGGGCAACGAAAAGTTTTCACTTTGTCGCATGTGGGATCTATGCAGCCATGAAGTAGCACAAACATATATTTATCTGTATCGCTGCCACTCATGCAAGCAGCCACCGAATGCAACCACACGCCAATGCAGCGACGCCACCACCACCAGAGCACCAGCACCAGCACCAGCCCACCGTTGCACCGTCGCACTTCTAATGAAGATTTTCTTCTGCCCAAGAGGTGTGTGTGTGTGTGTGAATACACGGCAAAAAAAGTCTTACAGGAGAAAGGTTAAATAAAATGAATTTTTGAACATTTTTAGAAAGTTCTTAATAGAAGTTCTAATATACAAATCGAAATACGATTTAAACGTATTTTAGTTATTACATATTTCCTTTAGTTTCTCTCAGTGTATAACTCTAAATCGCCTTTACCGACTGGGCCTGAATGCTGCCGAGTGTTGGCTGGGTCTGTTCAACCCATTAGCAATCGGAGTCGGCGCCAAAAGTGGGTAACTAGTGTTGTTACTGTTACAACTTGGCTAACTAACATTAAGCCGCCGCTCAATGCTCGCTGGCTCTGGCTTTGGCTTTGGCTTCGGCTTCTTCTTCTACTACTACTCTGACTGCGATGATTATTTTCATGGACTTTGATTTTTTGGGATTTTAAACATTTTATGTTTTCTTTTTCTGCTGCTGCTTCGCCTTCTTCTGCTTCTGCTTTTTTTTTTTTTTATTGATAGTTTGAGATTTTTGTTTTAATTTTCAGTTAACTTTCAGATTTTCGCGCTAGCAGACGTGTGTGTTGTGTTTGCCCATCGTCGGATAATTGTGTGTACGTGGCAATCCACATTGGCCTTTTGATATAACTAATAAACTCATTAAAGCGCGTTATTGTGTGCAAAAATACATACATCAAGTGTCGTGGCAACAAACCAAACAAAAAAAACTTGGATTTATTGGACACAAGTTGCTGACAGAGGGACAGACATTGCCCACTGAGATGTATACACTCAACACTCAGGACAGACAGCATCGGTCCTGGGGAAAAAGTTTAATTTACAAACTATGATGACACTGCCACAGCAAAATCAAATAAAGTTTTGCGGTGCTGTCAGAGGTTTTTGTGTGTGTGTGTGTGTGTGTAAAAAACTAGAGAACAACCTGTCCTGGCCTCTGTCATATATGTATGTTTATTATATAGAGCCACAAGTTCTGAGGAGAGCAAAACAGCGAACGTGCTAACATTGATAATTCCATGTCAGATGCTCGCCCACGGCAACGCTTTGATAGGCCGCAGGAGCAGAAACAGCAGCAACAGCAGCAACTTTGCTTCATCAAAACTTAATAGCCAGTTTCCGCATCCATGCCAAAACAAGGCTAACAAGTGTCAGGGAAAACCCGATGCGGTGGCTATGAATGTGTGTATGAGTGGGAACACGTGGTTAGCAAACAAAATGAGGGCGCAACCTCAACCTCAACGCGAGGAGAGAGGTTGCCCCAATGTGGCAACCGCCGCTTCCGTCGCCGGAAATGCAAGCGGCAATCAGCCCACAAATTTATAACGCTCCTCGGTACCTCTGGGGAGGTTTTTTCTGTGGGCGTTACTTTGAGTGAGAATGTGTGGGTGGAAATATTGAAACACTTTATCAAATCAGACTAAAAATATATTCCACAAGAGCGTATTTTTTATACTGATCCCAGAGGCGTGTTTTTAAATCAATATTCTTGGAATTTAGACGTCTTAAAAAATGTACCTTACCCTGAAAGTAAAGTATTTGATGTAACATTTTAGGGGAAACTCAAGGAGATGGAAGGTGGAAAAGAATTTTGATATTTCAATCAATTGAATCAATTTAATTCTAAATTAAAGAAATTAAGCTTAGAATTTCTGATAATGAATTGAATTGAATTATAAACTGATTATTGAATGATTTGTGTTAGCAGTTTAATGGTCTAAACTGTATATTAAATCAAGCTAAAACCTAGGGCATTAATTCCACATTTAAACCAATTTCAAGCCTAGCAATTCAGGGAAAATGCATATCAGAATTCTCGGAATAAATCAAAGCTTTTAAGTTCCATTTCCTTGATAAGGCTCTGCTGCTGCTGCCTCTCAGCTTAAATTATATATTTTTCTAGTTCACTTGGCAATCTCCGAGAAAATGTCCTGACAAATGTATAGCCGACTTTCCGGCTGCCGTAATTTCCACGTGTGTGTTAAGAGTGTGTGCCTGTGTGTGTGTGTGTAAAAAATCTTGCAGGCTGTGTGCCTGTGCAAGAGCATTGCATGATTACATGGAGGAGGTCCTGTGCCTGCTCCAGTCACCGTCACAGCCACAACTGCCGCACTTCACCCTCCTCCTCCCCTCTTGCAGTGCCAGCAGAAATTGTCCTTTGTGCATTATTAAAAATTCCGGCAACCGCCTCGTGTTTGCATATTTTTTGTGATTTAATTTTTTTCGTTCAACAAGATTCGCGTGCCAGGTTCTTTTTTCACTTTCTCCCCGCTGCCAGCCGCCTGCGTGTGCCCCTGCATTTAAATCAAATTATTAAACCGCACAGCCAGAGCCAGGGCGAGCTTGTGACAGTATATTATATAAACTACATGCATAAAATATTCAACAGAAAGCATACGCTTTAATTGAACGATAAAAAGTAAAAGGGAGGAAACACGCCCATTTGCAAGGACACAGGAAGCGCACAGGACAGAGCGATTAGCGGGTGAGTTGGGGGCGGGGTGGCATTAGGGCTGGCAATGGCAATGACAAAGCGAAGACTACAAAAGTTTACCGGGCTTCGGGGTTTGTTTATTTATTTATTTTTTTGTTGGAATTTTAATCAACACTAGTTTACAAAATACCTTGAATAATGTAGTTTCAATAATTTATTTGAAGTTGTTATTTAATTGCAGAGGATTTGTTTTCCATTTTAAAATTTTTTGATATAATTATAAAGCGTTAATTCATGTATCTAGAGAAAATATCTTAAATTTTAATGGTAAAATATGAAATGTAAATAAATATATCGAAATAATATCAGAAATCTATGCAATATCGATATGTTTATAGTTTCTGCTTTCCCTAGTCTTTAGATAACATAAAAAACTTTGCTTTTGGTTAAAATACTTTTGTAAAAGCCCTGCCTTTAAATTACAAGACCTTATGCTGGCACTCCTTAATATTAAAATGCCACCATTTTATTTTCTTGAATACCCATGATTCCATTCATTCAGAATTCAAATAACACTCCTAGTAAACTAGTGTTGTGGGAATTTGGCCCTTGTTTAGGCCCCCCTCTGTACCTACCATTTTTGTGGTCAGTGTTTTTTGGGGGAGACGACGTCGCAGAGGTCGTATCGGAATTATTTACGAGCTCCCCACTGGACGACACCACCTTCGAGGACAAATTGGAGCCGCTTGTTGCAGCCCTGACTGTGCCGCTTTGAGCTTCCCCGCTGGAGGATGTTGCTAGCCGCTCGAGCAGGACCTGCTTTCGGCCGGATGCACTCAGTCCGAGGGCTCTTAGGCGCGTCCTCAGCTCGGTCAGAGTCAGTCGCGTGATATCTGGCATGATGATAGTGGTGGTGATGGTAGAGGGCGGCGGGGCGTGAGAGCAGGGGTCAGAGAGGCGCAAAAAAGTAGGTGATGATATAAAAAAAGGAGATACGAAAAAAAGAAATTAAACAGAATTTTCCATCAAAAGAAAAGGGCTTGGCCAGGTGCTAGGTGCTAGGTCCTAGCAGCTTTCCCTTTCCATTTTTGATAATGAATCAAAAAGCAGGCAACACAAAAGAGCAAGGAGCCCAAGGAGCTCTCCAAAAAAAGCGCAGTAAAAATGATGGCACGTGCAGTTAACGCCGCAAAAAATGCACATAAAAAGATGAGTCGAAAATGTGTTTAACAAAATAAAAAAATTGCGGCAGGAAAAAGCAGACGTTTTCGTCAATGGCGAAAAAATGTTGATGGAGCGACGACGCTCCAAGGCAAAGCAGCGAAAAATAAAATAAAAAGAAGACCTCAGGCTTGTCACAGCGTTGCTGTTCTTTTTTTTATCAGTTCCGGAAATGACACGCACACAGAAATGAGAATGAGGGAAAGAGGACGACGGAGAGGACATCAGCGAAATGCAGGCACATTAAATTTAATGCCATTGTCATCCCCAAAATTAACACAATGAATGGTGGGCTGTCGTTTGATTGCCCCGCCAAAGGATGAGTGAGATAAGATGGGTTTCAATGTTTCAAAAATGCCGAAAGCCACATTGTGCATATTTTAATCAGACATTTTGTATTTTTTAAACATTTAAACAAAGAGTATGGCTTTGGGTTTTCTTGAGAAGTTTTGTTTAGAATCCTTAAAAACCTAGTAGAAAATATTAAAACCTTTTTAGATTTAAACAGATGTTCCGACTGATAATTAAATCTGAAGAGGGTATCCAATTTTTTACTAGCTTTTTAAGGATTCTTAAGTTAATACTGTATACTCTAGTTAATATTGGATAGAGAAACTTTGAGAAATATGTTATTATTTATGTAAAACCTTTACAAATTAAACCCTAAAAAATCTATAATTTATTGAAAGTTTTTTAGGTTAAAACTTAATGCAAATATTTTGTTAAGAAACACCCAAAAACTATGTATAAATAAAACATAGCAGTTAAAGACCTCAACATTATTAATTATTTATCAGAAATAATTTAGTTTCCCCTAATAATAAGGCTTTAGTAACTTCCTTTATGCCCTACAAAAGCTTTCCCTTAGCTTTTTGATAAATATTTTATCTACTAGATTTCAAATTAAATATTCAAAAGTATTTCAAAGCCTTGTTTAATGTTTAGTCTTCCCCTGCTTAACTTTAGATTATGCTCTTCAGCTCATAAAATATATTTCAGCTTAGTTAGCACTAATAAATCGGGTTTCTACTTTATATTTACTGCTGCCAGCTAGTAATGTAATTTGCTCTCAACCCATCCTTTCCGCCTGATTAATGTGGCCACAGCTAAACTTAATTCCGCGCCATCTACGCGGATAAAAGCCCTTCATGCTGCTACGCATTATTTAAATTAAGCAAGAACGAATTTTCCGAAGCACAAAAACATGAAATAAAACAAAATGGAATGGAACTTTGTGTGAAAGAGGGAAAAATATGCGTAAGCCGAGGGCAAACAGACATATTCTGGCAGCCATAAAGCATCGCCCGCCTTTAAGCTCATAAAATATTTATGAAATTGCAGAGGGCCAGGACAAAATCTTGTAAAATATCCTTGTTTGTTTG
The DNA here is from genome assembly GCA_018904815.1 of Drosophila ogumai. NCBI lineage: Eukaryota > Metazoa > Arthropoda > Insecta > Diptera > Drosophilidae > Drosophila > Drosophila ogumai. The sequence continues at coordinate 47,268 of JAEIIJ010001782.1, forward strand.
TTTATTTGCAGCCAGCCCGTAAAATCCCTGAAATCGATTTCTTTATGTTCTTTTTCCAATGAATGGAAATTTTGCTGAATTTTTCGCACAGAGTTTTGACAACAATTAAGTTTCTTAGAGAGATACACTTTCCAGTCTCTTGGCCCCGCCAGGCATCCACTTAATTAATGGAAAACCCGTGGAAAATTCGCAGAGAGTTTTGCGGAAAACTCAACAAGCTTGAGGTGAACGAGGGGGGTAGGGAGGAGGTGAGCTGGTGTTTTCTGTGTGCATAAAATGGAAAGGAGAGTGGCGCAGAAACCGCAACCTTAACCGCTTTGCGGGCATTGTGTTTTTGCATTGTGCTTAGGCTTTTTAATATTTTAGCTGCACTGAGGGAAATACGATAAAATATTTAAATAATTTAACTGAAAGTACATTTTAAAAACCTCTTTTATATTACTAAATGAGGCTCACTACTTTTCGGAGTATTAAATATTCTTTCTAGGTTTTCAAAGGGTTGGTAAAAATAATTTATCCAAGAACCATAGTTTTCCTTTTAATATTTTCGTTAAGAGACTATTTATTTAAACCAAAAACTCTACGAAAATCAATTGTTTTCTTCCTGTTTTTATTCTCTGTGTGCTTCTACCCCTCGTATTTGTTCGTATTTTATTTTCTTTTTCACCTTGATCTCATTGTGCGGTATGTATGCTCTATGCCAGAAGCCAAAGGCAGCTGCGGAGTTTGCACAATAATCGCAAACTGCGGGCCAAGACAAACAGCGGGGCAACAAAGAGGGGGGAGGGGGATGCAAGGATGCAGCAGGCAGGCAACTTCAATGCAACTTGGTCGAGTGTCTGGCGCAGGAAAGTAGGCAATGCTTTTGCCTGTTTTTTTTCGGGTAAAAGGACATTCGTTGAACAGAGGAGATGCTATAGCATATAGGAAATATTTATGACCAAAAGCACTTCGCCACATAAGGCCTTAGGCGGGGAAAAGGCATCTTTTTTTAGAGACCCATTAAAAATTGAAGTGATCTATAAGTGCAGCGCAGGTAGGCTCGGCGAGGTCACGGAATTTGGGATGACTTTTTGGATGTGTGGGTAATGCATTTGCCTTGTTTTTGGCTATAACTTAAATATTCTATTTATGAGATTTTAGTACATGAAGGTGAGCAGGATTACCAAGTATAACTTTAAAAAGTTAGTAGAGAGATTTGTATTTTTGAATTACCCTTAAAGGCATATTTTTAAGGATGAAAAGAAAGCTAGGGAAAACGTCTCTTAACGTAAATTTTAATCAATAAATAAAGAACATTAAATCTTTATCTTAGCTAACAAAATTAATACGATGCAATTTCCAAGCTATTATCCCCTAAAGCTCTCTCTTAATATTTTAAAAATTTCTCTGCGTTTCCCTGCTTTAAATATAAACTTTCCTAGAATTTTCCCATTCTTCAAAATCGATTTTCCCCTTTACATTTTATAACTTACTACTTTTTAAAACAATGTATACTCGGGTGCAGTCGCTGCCTTTAAGAGGTGCCTTTCTTTTGTATAAAACAACTCATCGCTCAGACTTCGACAGGAAATTTCTTCCTCCTGCTGCTCCTTCTCCTCCCCTCCCCAATCACCTCGGACGCTGGACGCACTGAGCGGAAATTGTGTTTTTCCCACTACACTGATTGCCTCTGCCTGTGTGTTGGGTGTGTAATTCCTGGGGCCGTTTGGGAAAACAAGACAAGGGAGCCCGACAAAGCCTCAAACGAACGCTCTGATGAACTCTTTAAGCACTTCATATGGCAACAACGAGGACATCGAGGCCGTCGTGGAGTGGTGACATTTTGAGTGGTGCAAGTGACGTCTGGGAGGCCTCAAGGATTCTGCCCACTTGGCGGCTCATTAAAGAGATAAAGTCACCTCCATATGCTGGTCCCCCTCCTTCCGCCTCGTGTGTGTCTCTCTGTCACGAACAAGTTTAATTAATTGCTCAAACTTTACGCAAATTAAATGTCAAGCCGCAGTTTTATTATCTTTCACTTGCAGCCCCAGCATCAGAGAGGAGGAAGTCTTTGAGAGCCACTAAAAATATATATATTTATATATCGGAAGTCCGGCACATTTTGCACGTCAAAATAGGCTCCGGACAGAGTCACAGCCTCTGCTATGGCGGAACGATGGGCAACGGTTACTTTCGAACGTCACAAACGTCGTCATCGTCGCGGCAGCGGGACAAGCGGTAAGTGCTTTTGAGACTTGATATATAAGTGCACTTAGAAAATAGGGTATTTTTGGGATATTACAAATTTTTGGACAAAAAAATAATATTAATAATAATTTTAATAATTTTAAAATAGCAAATACATTCCTTTGACGTTAGAATATTATTTTATATCTTTCAAAATCTATGTAGATCCCTTTCAGCACCTCCTCCTTGGATTATACGACTCCCATTGATCATTGATTTAGGGGGATTCAAATTTATGTTGACCTTAGATTCACTTAGCCACTTTTCCGTCTGTTTATAGTCACAACAAATTCCAATCAAGTGAGCTGTGGCATCTTAATTTGGTTTCCAAAGTGTAAGAGAAGGCAACCGGTCAGGGATTCTGGGTCAAGTCTCTCTCCTGGGAAAGGAGGGGAGCTAATAAAATATCCTTGCAGGCGTATCTGGTAAAGGCAAGGGTTTCCTTGTAAGCCATAAAAGTTTCTGGTGTGTGAGCAAACGACTCCCCCACACCAACCCCCTCAAGAATCTGTTTCCCTAATCAGCCCCAACTGGACATCGATATTTATGTCCTGCGGTTTCAGGGGGCCACCAGCACACACATTGTGCGGTGCTGACAAATGGTCCTTCGGCAAAGACAGAACAGAAGGGTTTAAAAGTCAGCCCGTTGAAGGGTTTGACTTGTCTTGGCAATTTTCTCATATAAATTTCGATGTTTAATGAACTGAAGTCTGGAGAAAACTGAGCGGAGAAAGATACTGTAAACAATGGAAAATTGTTTCTCAAAGTGTTGACTGGCCTTTCGATATTCAAATAAATCTTTTATCAAGTTTACCAACTTTTTGCAATAGCAAAACGTAGGCAAATAAATTCCAAAGTGTTTAAGCCAAAAAAGAACAGTGAAAAACGAAGGCAAATAAATTTGCACGTCTTCGGCGAAGGCTGGAGAATTTTATAATTGAGTTTTGCGACCTTCAAATACCCGGGATTTAATTTTCTTAAAATCTTAGCTTACTTTATGAGTTCTAAAATTAACTTTGATGGAAAATCTAATACTAAACAATACATTTTTAGAATCACAGTTAGACTAGGATTTTATAATCAAGTTTTCCAAACAAAAAACCCAAGATTTAAATTTTTTAAAAATCAGAAACTGCTCTCAGGAGGTTTTGTAAGATAAATTAATAGAAAACGTACGATTTTTTGTACTTTAGGATTATATTTTAAAGGTAAAAAGAGAGTATTATTAATCTCTTCTTAAACCTTTTCCCTGCCAAGTTTCCAATATAAATGTATACTTTTTTTATCTAAGACTAATTGGTATGAAAAAAGATTCCTCGAAAAGTTTCAAGAGCTAAGAAGAGATTAGTGACAAGCATCGGGGGGCTTGACCTTTTCTCTGCCTTCGACGTGTTTTAAATCGAATTGATTTGCAAACGTAATTGGCGAAGCACATAAAAATAGCAGATAAAAAAATAGAAGTGGGGCATGTCGAACAGAAATGGAACACTTTGCCAATTAATTAAATGGCAGCAAAGCCAAATTGAGGCCGCAAGTGGACATGGCGAAAAGAACGGCAATTAAAATAGGCAACGCCAATGGCGGCGGCGCCTACATGAGACATGAGAGGATGAAATACTGGACATAGATGATGGTCCGGGCGTGGTTCAAAGGATGTTTTTATGGGGGCGTGGCAGCTGCTGGTTACCGACAGCTGTTGTTGTCGTCGATGCCGCCGCTCAAATTCCAATCTGCTGCCGTCGAAGCGAAGTGCATAAGCCCGAAACCTGATCAGGGTTGCCAGGAAAGCAATTAAAAGGGATTGTTCCGCCCACTCCTCCTCCTCCGTCGTATGTGTGGGTGGCTTAAAAATTTTCCAGTTAATAAACACAAACACACTCACACAGAAGCATTACCAAAGCAAAAAGTATTTTCAATTAGTTGGCCACCACAGGAATTTTCTTTGTCGATCACAAGTTTGTTTTACATTGAAATGTCTGAGCAAGTATTGGTTGGGAAATTAAATTATTTTTCGATGCTGAATATTTTGAAATAAGCCTTGTTTACATTTATTTTTTAAGAAACCACTAAATCTGTTTATTCCCATAAATCTCTCTCTCACAATAAAAATGTAAAATTAAATATTACCCAAGAAAAAAACCTTTCAAAAGCCAAAGAAAACGTTCTTTAAATCAATAAAAAAATCCCCACATTTTTTATGCCCTCTGGTTACAGCTCCCACTCAGAATGTCTGCATTTTACATCCTCATTTATCTTTCATGGCCAAAAATACAGTCATCATTTTGGTTAATAGAATTTGGAATGTAAATGTGGAGTGGCTTTTGAGTAATAACCATATTTCAAATCTTCAATAAGGGTATGTTTGACAGATTTAAACAAGGTTGTTAATAGTTGTATAACCTTTACCCTTTTAAATCGCAATTCCCTAACTTTTTATATCCAATGGGAAACTAGTTTTAGTGAAAGAAATTCCCCAACTATTTTTTTCTGGCAACTATAAAAGTTGGTCTGCTATAAATTTGCACATTTTTAATTGAAAATGTATAAAAACTAACAGGAGCTTTTGTAAAACCAACACTCCTGAAAATCCCGCTTAAATTCCCAGTTGATTTAAAGCGCAGAGAAATTTCTGTTGAAAAACATTGCCTTTCCACCTTTTACCAAACCAAAAACCGAATGGTTTCTCCGCTCTCTCATGGCCTCACCAAAAAGTCTTTGTTTTGTTCCCTGCTCCAATATTTTTGGCCTATAATTCGAGGCTGCCTCCCTGGCGTATACGCAACGCAGGGGGTTTTTCAGACAGTCGCTTAATTTGCATACAGAATGCGTGTTCCGAAGGGCGATAATGTATCGACGATAGGCTTTTGGCAACTCCCAGAGACAAGAGGCGAAAATGGGGCTGCCTATCGGAAGTGTGTACATAAAGATGTTAAAGATACATTCAGCGGATTCGATGACATTTTTTTGTCGTGGGATAAACAAATCGATTTATGCATACAGGGACTTACATACATACGAAAAAAAACACAGAGAGACATAAACGTGGACAGATGGGCGGTTGCAGGACTAGTGTCAAGATGTGGGGCGTGGCAAGGGCTTAGCCGTTACCAGGCTTCTTCTGGAAGGCATTGCCAACATTTAGTCACGTTTCGGTGGAACTCTGAATTTTTATTGAAATGGCTATATAAGGGAATGTCTTTCTTTGTGTGAAGGATGCACTAAGCGGAAAGAGGAAAATATTTTAAATTTAGAGCATAATTTGGGTATTTAATAACTTAATTTAATTGAAAATTTAATTAAAGGAATGTATAGAAAATTCTTTAAAATTAAAATAATTAAAGGAACAACTTTGCTCTAATATAAAGCTTTGTAAAATAGTTATTAAAATTCTTGAGATATTTTTTAATTAAATTAAGTAACTAGAATTTTTATCAAGAATTTTATATCAAGAAATAGTTAATTTTTGATACCTCTATATCTATTTAAAATATTTAAAAAAATATCTACAATATCAATATCAAAAATTAACTATTTGTTGGGATTTAAATCTTTAAAGTTTTCTTTGTTGAAGAAATGATAACAAATATATTTTCCAATGTCAAAAATTCAATGATTTAGGATTATTTTTAAGATAATGATTAAAGAGGGTCGCAAACAATTTTAATTTAACGATTAAAATTTCGTTTAAAAAGACTTTAAAGTGCCGCTTTAAGGCTTTCCTTGTGTCAGCGGAAAAAAAGACAAATTCTTAACAAAAACCCTGACTTCTCTTAATTTTAAAATAATTTTCTCTCAGTGCATGCTGGTGACGGATTCGTGTTGGTGTCTTGTGCAAACGTGTAGTAAATATATGTGTATATGTGTGTGTGTTGGTGTCAGCACTACGTGTAAGGCATACTTCTCGTGTATTTTTCTTGTCGGCCTTCCAAGTCCCATTTTTTTAGGCTGTCAACTCACCTGTAAATACAAGAGAAAAGAGCGGAGAAAGATCGTTAGAAATGTTGTTAAGCCCCAATAAATTGCTGGGCAAAAGTGAGCAAATTGGATTGACTATCAATTCCAGATGGAGAGGGCAGTATGTACATATGTATGTGTGTGCGAAATGGCATTGCATACTTCCGGGCCATAAAGTTCTATTTTTTATGGACGTTCGATGTTCATTAAAAAAGTTTCAAGCACATTTCGGCATGCAAAAACCCGAAGCAAAACCAAAACACAACAACAACAACCAGGACAATTGGCAGCTAGAACTTTCACAAAATTTAATTTGAAGGGAGAGCGACAGAGAAGGAGCAAGGATGGCAGCCAGGATATAGCCTCAAACAATTTACCAATTAGAATGTGGAAAAAGTTGGCTCTGTCGGGCCTGAAAAGTACGAAATAATTGCATTCTTTTTTTTTCTGCCTGCCTGCGGTTTATGACGATGACAACGACAGCGATGAGGACTTGACTGACTGCGTAATAAATATTTCACACTAAATTGCACATTGTGAATAAAAAGTAACAAGCCCGCGCCAGAAGACGCTTAAATGAAGCGGAACGGGGGGCCACAAATTGCCGCAGAAAGTGTGCAAATGACGGAGGGCGGAAAACTGTGTAAAAAAATAAAGCAAGAGTTGAAGACAATTTCCGCCAAAGGAGCTGCGACAAGGCGAAGCCGCCCAGAAGCAGGCAGCAGAAAATTCCACAGCCTACGTGTGCAAAAAGGCAAAAGGCGTAACGGTAACGAGCCTGTATCGCTTTCCCCCCCAACCCAGACCCAGACCCTGGTCGTCCTTAGAACCTTGTCAATGTCTGGCGGAGCGTATAAAAATTTGCAGCCTCGTTTCTCTCCCAGCTGCAGGGCTCCGAGCTGCACATCATCTGTCCGATTATCTCGCCCAGATTCTGCATTGCACATGCAATTGATTAATGCCATGCACAAATTGACAAGGGAACACAGAACACAGGCTACTGTCTGCTGCCAGGGAGGGCTAATGTAATCAGAATAGAGTACCCGGGGGTCCTGACAGAGAGACAAGCTATCAGTGGCGGATTTACAAGGGGTTTAGTTATGGTTAGACTCTGAATCTGATAAGATTATCCTATATAATCCTTTGTTTTAACAATTTTATGGAGAACTTTACTTGTACTATACTATACTTTGTATAGTATTATTTTATTTATTTATGAATTTCTCTGTTTTAAATCACTAATCAGGGCATCTTAAAGTCTGTTTATTTTCTTCTTTTCCAATGCTAAATAAATTTGCTAATAACAAAATGTATTTCATAATTTTAAAGCGCTTTTTAATGCCATTTTAAATCTCCACCATTAAATTAGTCTTTATATATTTCTCCTAAAATATAAATTAAAATGCAGCTTATTTCCTTTGTAAATGCTCTTAAAATATAATCCCCTCTAATCCGTCCCTGTATGGAATACATTTACGAGTATCCTTGTATCCTTCCATAACATAACTGACACACGAATAAGTATGCACATGCACAGCTCCCACATTTGCATATATTTTGGCTATACAGACACTCTGCTTTCTATTAGCCTCACTTGTTTGCATTTTCCCCTGACTTTGAAAACAAATATTTACCACATTTCGAACTAAAAGTGCTTGTAATAGAACACTTTGAGAAGAATTTGTGATTAAAAACTCCAGATCCTGTAATTATAAACTTGCTTTTGCTTCGCAGTAAAGTTTTAATATTTTTTTAGTGGCGTCTGACTTTGTCAAAGCCATCTGGTCTCGGGGAATTGTCTAACAAGATGTCAACTAGGGTTCTTTTTTACTATCATCCCGAGTCAGAGGATAATTCGGAATAAAGAATACACAACTTTTTCCATCCGTCCTGCATGAATTTATGCACACGCTGCTGGTTTATGTGTCAAAACACCGTAAACAAGTTTGCAATTTTTCGCAACAGAAGGAAAACAGAGGCAAAAAATGGCTGGAAAAGGATGAACGAGCCAAAGAACAAAAACAAGGCACTAAGTTGCGTTTCATGGAGTGTGAGACTGCATCAGGAAAAATGGAAAAATCTACAAATAGAAAGGCGGAAGGCATATGTTTTATTTATTGTTTCGCTGCACTTGCTTCATTCTTTTGTGCAGCGTTTGCTTTGGACGCTTTATTGTACTTTATTTTAGCCAAAAACTTTGGCCAACTTTAAGTTAAAGGCGCAGAAAAAATACACACACAAGTTAAGAAAGTCAGACTTGGAGCTTGAGATGAGAAACTCATAGAGACAGGCGGCAATTACATCTCTGGGGAAGAGGAGGGCTTCCACAAAACTTGTGACAAGCGTTCATTTAAGAAGTGAGAAAGCTCCCCCAGAGAACTGAGAACTGGAGAAGGGGTGAGAGAAGTTTTTCCACCATTTGTCCTAATTTAAAAAAAATTCTCATTTCCATTTCGTTGCATTTTCAATATGCACTTTGAAATATTTGCTCTGCTCTGCTTCACTTCGTTCAGCTTTGCTTTGCTTTGCTCTTATTAAAGAACGGCTTCAAAATGAATAAACGGAGAAAAATCGGGCTACACAAAGAGGAAAATAATAATATTTGTAAAGAGATAAAGAATAAAGGAGCTTAAATAATAAATAACACGAATTATGGTTTCTGTTGCATTATAAATTCATCAGATACATTTATTATAAATGATTTTTGTGTAAATTTATATGCAAGAAATTCTATAAATTACCTCGAAACATAATTTAATACCCTGAGAATTTCATATATATTTTTTTTCATAACAAGAAATACTTGAAACATTTTTATAACCACAATTAATTTTTTTTCTAGATTACATCTTCATAAATATTTATTTAAAAACCAATTATCCACAGAAAATATCTGAATTTTAGACGCTATTTATTTTTCTCTGTAGTGAAAATGTGGAAAATCAATGTCCAGTCACAAATCAGAGTTGCCATTCACGAAAAAAATTCCCCAACAAAGAGGGTCTGGGTTTTTCGGCCACTGTCAATCGGTGGCTCTGCCTCACGTTGCAAGTGCATTAGAAGGAGGCTTCCTATTCCTATTTTTCCGTGCTACTTGCAACTGCAAATTGGCCCAAATGCATTGTTGCCTCTGCCTCTGTCTGTGTTTTTTCCGCTTTCGAAACACGCAGCCCCGTCGAGGAACACGTCTTCATATAAAACATTCCGCTAGAGGATTTAATTTAGATAGTGGAGGGGGCCAAGGGTCCGGGCTCAAGTATGAAGCTCTTCTAGTTCAAAGGATCAGCTGGGGTGCACAAATGTAATTCGTATCAATTTATGCAGGACGTGCTGCTGCCTCTGATGTTGCTTAAATTGGGAGAAACGTTCGCTTTTTTAGGGGGACTAAAAGTCAAACGGACTCAAGTCTGGGATGGATGTTGATGATGCTGGTTAAAAGCATCAGTACAATTTATTTTGGTCTCAAACTAATTCCATTAAAAAAGCTAGAATGGTTTTTTTTATAGAGGAAGGTTTATAGTTTAGAAAGCAAAGAAGAGGAATTTTAATTTTAATTTAAAGTTCTTTAAATTGATATTTTTACTTTAGGAAAGTCTCAACGATTTGAGGCAATTCTTCAAAGCCTGAAGTTTACGAAGTACAAAGAAGAAAGATTTATTGTATAGACCCAAGCTAAGAGTTGATAACTTCACAAGAAACCCCATAAACTCTCCCATTATATAATAACTCCAATTAAGTATCTTATTATCTCATCTACCCATGCCCTTCACCTCGCAGAACTTTTAATTTTATTCTTCTCTTCTCCCTCATAAACACTTTGAAAATAAAATCTAAAAAAAGCTTACCTAGTCACACTTGACTTATTTTATTACTCACACGCCGGCAAAGCCAAAAAATTTGTATTTATTCAGAATATATAAACGTATATAACCCATATCGCATAACCCCGTATTGCATTTATAAATAAAAGTTCTTTTGTGGGAATGAAAATCTCCCAAAAGAGCAAAAATTATTTTATTGGTTACGCTCTGCCAGGCAGGCGGAGGGCAGAAATCGGAAAAGGGTGACTGGAGTTTTGGCTTTTCGAGTCAAAACAAAAGGCGACAAAACAGGAAGCTGTCGTTGTTGTTGTCCCCTTCCCGGCCAGAAAACCCAAATCAAAAGCCCGAGCCATGCGTGCCTGGCAACCGATCCGGAATGAAAGAAAAAATCGGGTGGGAGGGAAAAGTCTGCTAGGGACACATGCGTTTAGCTAACAGCCACATGTCATAGCATTAAAAAGTCATTTTGAGCTGGCCAAAACCAGAGAAAGAGAAGGAGAAACCGGGTATGAAAGAGACAGGGAGAGACTGGGGCACTCTTTTCGGACACATTGGGGAGCCGTTTCTTCTGTTTCTGCCGTGTGTCCGCGGCGTCATTTGCATCAATTTGACGGCTGCTCTGCGCTTCACTGCCTCAGTGCCTCATTTCCTCATTTCCACACTCATTTCTGGCACTCACTCTCACTCATTGCGGCCCTAGTAAATAGCAACACTGCACTGAGAAAAACTATTAAGACAATGTGGGTTATTAAACCATTTTGGGAGTTTTGATTTGTTGATTAGCGTCCAACATTGCTTCGTTTTTAAGAAGTTCTTTTTAAAAAAGCTTAAAAATGCTAAAAATAAATAAGATTTTGATAAGAAAAAAATAAAAATAATATAATAATTTTTAAAAAATATGTAGCAAAATTAGAAAGATATCTATACCTTTCGATCTTTACAATTTCTAGATCAAACGATATTATCGAACTTTTCCAAATAGTATGTTCACGTTTCTAATAGATAATTTATAAAACAAAGATAAACCCCCATATCTATACTTTTTCCTATACAAAAAAAAAAAACACATTTGATGACAAATTTGTCATAATAATTTTGTGGCTGTGTTGCAAGCTCTCTCCCTATTTTTTTTAGCCGCTTTTATGATGCGAGTACGTACGAGTGACTCGCTGGCATCCGCTCGAGTTACTTGATTACAACTGAGCAACGCATTTCCGCCGGCTTTTGTTGTTGCTCAGCGGCGAGCACAGAGTTTTTGCAGATTGGAAACACCGAAAAATTTAAACTAGGTGACGCTGTTGCTCAGCGATGACGAAACACCTGACAGCCAAAGTTCAACGAGTTGGAGAGCGGTGCTCCGACAGAGGAGGAGGCGGAGGAGGGTTCAGCACTCAGGGTTCACTCGAGTTCATTGCTGGGGCCCGAAAGCCAGAGAGCCGGACCCAAAAGCCCATCAGGCAAGCAGGCAAGCAGCCAGGCGACCCCTTGCCATTGGGAACTTTTTGTTTTGCATTATTCACGAGCATTGCCACAGCGGCGAGCATACAGTGGGGCGAGAGATTGATGGGATGGGGGGAAACTTTTTCGGGAAAAATCTGGGAAAATAGGTCCTTAAATAAGCAACATTGTGAGGCAATTTTTTGGACAGAAACCAATTTCTCTTTAAGTTCTGGTCCTAGAAAATAATTATGGAGATTCTTAAAGGGTTTTAAAAGTTAAATACTTAATTTAAAGAAATGTTTAAGAATTTAATACGTGTTTTAAAATGATTTTAGTACACTCAAATATAGTAATAAATATTTTAATCTATTAAAATAAATTGTTTAATAGTATTAAAAGCTTTTTCTTTCATTATTTTTTTTAGTATTTTAATATGTTTTTGTTTAAAGACAATAAATAAAAGAAAATCTTTTAAAAATGGGTTCTTTAAAATTGTTTAAATATTTATTTTAGCATTTTATTTTGTTCTATAAAAAAACCGATTAACTTTTATTATTATATTTTCACATCCTTCTTTCCTTTTTTGCTTTATAAATAATATACATGTTTTAAAAACTATTTAAAGTGGCTTTTCGTTATTCAAATCAAACATTTTTATTTATTCTTAGTATTTATTTGTGCTGCTATCTTTAAAAATAATATTTGCACTATTTAACAGTTTAAAATGCTCTTTGTTTGCCACATTTAAAAAAATACTGACTCTACTTTTATATTACAAGCTAAAAAACTGTGTAAATAAACCAACAAAAAAGCCATACACACTTTTAAAAAACACCGCGGGCCACTTGGGAGTTAGTTCTGGCATGTTGTGTTTATGATTTGAGAATTTATTTGTTGGCCACTGCGTTTTATGAGCAAAAACTACCGCCCACTGTATTTGGGCCTTAATAGCTTGGCCCGCAGAGTTAAAAAAAACAAAACAAAAAAAATAAAAGTAAAATAAAACCAGTGGCAGACGGAGCTCATTTGTCATTCAGAGAGGGTGGCAGCATCATCATCAGCTCAGGGGGTGGCGCTGAGTGGGTGAGTGAAAGGGTTCCCGCGACCTTTCACCTCTCGGCAGCCAAAGGTTCCTCGTGCGAATTACAAATTCGTATTTGATGGTGCGGCAATTGCAATTTTCGAGCCAATAATGTCTGTTGTCGCCACTGCGGCTGCTGCTACTGGTTTTCTCAGCTTAATTGAGCGCCAAACGACTTTTCACTTAGACATGAAAATTTCATTAACATCAAGAGGCAGGGCCAGGCAAGGCGAGAGCCACAAAAGTTTGAAACTCAACACCTGAAAATGGCCCCATTGTTGCTGCTGCTGCTGCAACAATAATAATAGGGGTGGGTTGCCACTGAAAAAGGTTAAAGAAAAACACAACAAAAAAAAACATATAATAACAAACAAATGAGATGACGCTGGCAGCTCTGCCGCTGCGCAGTCGCGCATGCGCTCTCTGATATTTTCCAGCTTTTCCAGCGCTTCAGTCGGCGGCGAGACGTGAAGGCGGCAACACAAGGCGAATGAAAACCCGTTGAAAAAAAAATATATATAAAAGAGAAAAAACGCGCGCGTTTTTCCATCTAATTTTTTGTTTCGCTGTTTATTGCTTTTCGGCCATTTCATGGACAATAAACTCATTTTGCATTAACCACAAAAATCAACAAAGTGTGCAAAGGCGGTGGTGGCGCCATCCCCAATAGAAAGCCTCCATTGAACTGGCTTAAAAAGTGGGTAAATGTGGCTGAAACTGGCTACAAGCAATTCAGATCCAAAGAAGATGAAGATAAGTGTGTTTGTTTTACCCAAGTAATTTATTCGAACGACGCGTAGTGAGTGAGTGAGTCAATATTGTGGTTGCCTCCAGGAGAATCAGAATCAATGCATATGTACGCCCCATTAATCTCAAGGCATTAATGATTTAAGGACAGGCATTCATTTGTCATTCGTTTCGGTAAGATATTGTCTGATGAGGAATGAGCGGATATTAACCATTAATTGGGGTAAATCTGGTGGCTAAAAGCTGGCAGATAAAATCAGCATTTATCTGTTTGCTTTTGGGGAAAAACACACACACCGAAAGTTGTTGTGTCTTGAGGGGTTTTGAATTTTCAAGTGGCAAGGAGTGCTTTTTAGTTGGATAATTGAGAAATTTGATATTTATTTGGGGCTCAAACGGGAAAAGGTTTAATTAACTTTTGATTGAAGGGAGGTTTGGGGTAAATTGGGGAATTTATGTTTAGATAAAGTGGCTTATTATAGTTAAGTAATTTAATTAATTTATATGAAATTTGCAAAAACTACAAAAAAATTATACTTGTTATTATTATTTACATTTTTAAATGTAAATTTAAACCAAGTTTGATATCAGTTGAAATGTGCCCAAGAAAAGATTGTTAATTTAATTTATTATTTATTAAAAGTTTAGCCCAGTAAATAATGAAAAAAAACTAATTCTTTATTCTACTAAATTTTTAAATTAAATCCCCATAAACTTTGACATTCATCACGAGGCTTTCCAACACAAATACCACACTTTTGACCTCAGAAATGAGACACAGAAGTTGTAAAGTTTGTTTATAACCCGAAATCCTTGCAGTTTCTGGCTTTCCATTTCCACTTTACATGATTGAGTGTCCTGCGACAAATGCGAAATGCGAAACTTATTTGTCCTCTCATCGACACAGAGCCGCTAGCCAAGTTGTCTTTTAATTTATGTCCCCGAAAGACAAGTTCGCGTGCAAAGCCAGCAAAATGAAATGCAATTTGCGGGCAACCGCTGGCTGCAGGCAGCGGAAAATTGATTTAGCATTTATTTCCATCTCGAAGCTCCGCTGCTGCTGACCTTATATTGCGGCAATTTTCGGAAAATGTCATTTGAAATGTCGCATCATTTTGCCAAGAGGTTTCGACAGGTTTATTTTTTTGGGCTGAGAGAGTGCTGAGATAATGGTTGTTGAAGTCTTTAACAATACGCTCTGATTAATCCAATTCTTTTATTTATTTTCAATTCTATATTTTCACAATACCGCCGCGTTTCTATTGTCTGGGCCGCGTGAGAATGCCGATTGCGAATGATTTTATGTATTTATTTTTATTTGGTCGACTTTATGCTCCGGTGGCTGTATCTGTATCTCCCAGCCGTGTTTTTGTATCTGTATCTGTGTTTCATGTAAATCCGCGTTTGGCGGTTTGCCGGCTTGCTTATTTTTTCACCCAATAGATATCTGTGTTAATTAATTTGGCGCTGTCATGCGAGTTTTACCATTTTCATTTCCATTTTGGCACGAACATGTTTTCATTTATTTTTTTGCGGCTTAATTTAATTAGCTGCTGCTCTTAAATGCGGAGTCGAGGCAACAGCTTCTTTTGTTCGATATGTATTTGTCTATTAATGTGCACGGACGGCAATAATCATATTTCTTGTATTTCTGTGCTAAATATTTTGTGGCATTTTAATTAGCCTTTTCCCCTCATTACTTATTTAGAGCCTTCGCTGCTGCGTGTATGTTTTGGGCTTAATTTTGGCAAATAGCGCGTTGAAAATCGCTCACTAATCGCACGCAAATCGCATTTGACTTTTTTTTGGGCCGAAATGTTGCCAAAAAGTGAGAAATTTAATGCGGCGCGTGTCACAATAAAATCAAGTTGATAACGAAACAAAAAGCCAACACGTGACTGGAAAACCAAAACCGAATTTGTAATTTTAATGATTTTTGTGAAAAAGGCAACAAACAAATAGAGAAACAGAATGCCAGAATGTTTATGCCAACACCAGCGGCTGTCAGTCATAAAATGGCATTAAAAGCAATTAGCAACTCGCTTTATATTCCTCGCCGAAAGCGAAATGAACATATTGCCGGCAGTAATTAAAATCCAAAGCTCTTCGGGAGGCACAGGCAGTTAGAAGGAAATGAAAGCGGAAAAACGGCTCTCACTGAGTCTAAGAAAAAAAAAAGAAAATAATAATAAAACACAGCAGTGCTTGCTTTATAAAGTGTGCTTGTGAAAACAACAAGTGCTTTTCAAAAAATAAAGCAAAAATACTTTGTGAAATATAAGTAGCAGTCTTGGATATACAGCTTTTCGGAAGAAAGCCACTATATTGCCTTCGGTACCCTATTGCTGACCTAGGTCAACATTCTTGGTTAACACCTCTTTGCAGCTAGAAGTAGTTGGGAATTTTACAGCTGAGATTTCGATATTTTAATTAAAAATTACTAATTTTCGAGTCTTTACTGTACTACAAATAGTGAGATATTATCGCTGCTAGCGAAACACGCAAGGTAACAATTCGGAGGAGGCATTCCACACAGTGTTGACATCCGTCTAATTAACTTTTAAGTGAAATACAAAGGAGAGCGCTACAAAATGGCAGCAAAAGAACATTCCCTTTAACCTTTGTGTGGCCCCCCGAGAGTGTGTACTGAGTGTACTTTGTGTGTGTGTATATAAACCCCCAGATGTATGCTAGCCAAAAAAGTAATGGTGCCAGCAATAGAGCAGTGAAAATGAGGCCAGGCCACCAATGCTAAGCAGTTGGCAGGAGAGAACACACACAACACCGTCGCAGTCGTCGTCGTCGCTTAGCACTTTCTGGCTCTTTATTTTTTATTATTTTTATGTGAGCTGTTCGGTCCATAAACTCGGGCGCTTCTAAAAACAAGGACAAGCGGCAGGAGAGCCCAGACGAACAGGCTCAAATGCAGTCGCCAGAATGGCGCGCCGGATCCTCCAGAGGAGGGAGGCTGGAAAACAGAGAGACTGGAGACCGGACGGTTGGAATCCCCGCCGCACAGTTAAACATTAGTTGGCAACATTTGCAATTGTAATGACTCGCATCTAAAATGCAACCATCCGGTAAAATGGTGCCCATCCCACCCACCTTTCCCTTTTCCGAAAAACACATGCAATTAACACGGCAGCCATGGCATAGAAGGGGCGGGGTCAGTGGGCAAAATGTATGCACCTGAACTTTGGGTATTAGAAAGTATTTTGTTTGAATGCAAATTGTGCAGAGATTAGGCAGAAAAGTTTTCCAGCAAGCTGGCAATTTCTAAAGCCTGCCATTATGCTTTCTTTATTGCATTTTTTAAGTTTTTAAAATATGAAAATTGTTATTGAGTTTCGACTCTTTGACTCACCAAAAGTTGTTCTACTTTGAACTTATTTTTGAGGAAACTATAAACCATATTAGAAAGATTTCTCTGGCTAAAAGAAACATTTTAGTAAAGAAAAAGTTAAGCTAAGAAATCCCCTTGAAACCAATTAACTCTCAGAATCTCCCGATCAAGTCAAAAACACTAATGAAATGCATTGCCAATAACTCAAAACTACTCACAATTCCCCCTCGGCCAGACCAAAAGTTCTGGAGCTATTTTCGCAATCAATCTGCCAATCGATGGCAGACGTTTTCCATTTACAAATAGCAAATAGCTTTTCCCAGCTTTTCTGGCTTTTCCGGCGCAGCTTAGCACCCACGAAAACCCCAAAGTCACAGCTGCTGCCGCGGATCTCACGCTTCATTTGGCAGCTCAGGTGAAGGAAAGCAAAAAAAGGGGGAAAAGGCAGTTTCTGCTGGCTAAGCAATTTTCCCCCAATCAGTCAAAGAGTGATAGTCGGGAAGAAAAAAGGGCCAGCAAGCTGGTAAGCAAATGCCATAGTCCTTTTGGCTTAAACGCTCTTCGCCCTGCATAAACTTTCTGTTCTTTTCTGTTCTCTGCTGGCACGTAAAAATGTTGTTGTGGCGTCTGGGTGCCCCCAATGAATGATGGCAATGGCAGTCGTCCTTGTTGGAGGAGAACTAATGTTTACGACCCTCGAATCACCATTGGAGGAGCTTAATTCAACTGGCGGACAGGTGGCAATGGCTCATAAAATCGAGGGCATTCCTTATGTGTTTTCAGCTTCACTTGAATTGCATTTTGAGGAGTTGGAGAAGAAGGAGGTCAAAGGAATAATTTCACAAAAATATATATATATACATTTAGCAGCTATAACTTAAGAGAAAATAAATTGAGACAAGAGTGCTTTTTTAAGTGTATTTCAGGCCATCAAGTCCTTAATTTATTGTCTTATTTCTTGGGCAATAAGTTTTTTAGTCAATTAAAACTGTACTTTAAGAAAAAGCTGAAATATTTACTCAGGGTTTAATGCTAAATAATCATTTATTTTTAATAGAATTCTGAGTTAAAAAAATATTCTACTAAAAAATATATATAGCCTTAATTAATCTCTATTTTTTTTTAATAAAAATTCATTCTTAAATCAGAGAAATCTTTAACAATAAATCCTCTAACAAATTCCCAATTTCTAATTTACAAATCCCTAAATTTCCAGAGGCAAAGACACCTACAGCTACCAGCACAACTACGTGGATCGAGTGCGTCTGGAGGACACCACAAGCACCGGTGGCCAGCACCATCACCAGCAGACCACTCACGATCCGCGGTGTCCACAGCTCCGAGCCGCTGGCTGGCGACACACCCACAAATCCATATCGCATCTCGACTTGGCCACCAGCTGCCATGAAGCAGCCGGTTCTGGCTTAGGTCGTCACTCGCAGCAGCAGCTCCTAAATAACCATCACCAGCAGGGACACCTTCTGCACCATCACTCCCACTCCCATTCCCATTCTCACTCTCATTCACATCCCCACGCTCAGCCCCATTGGACGCAGTGCCGCGTGGGCGTAACCGGAAGTGGCAACTGCACCGGAAACGGCCAGCTGAGAAACGCCCGATCGCTGGACTACACGCAACTGGAAAGGGATGAGAATGCCTTGGACATAGCCGAGTTCTATTGGCGATTCGATGCGGAAGCACCGCTAGACCAAGTCGAGAGCTACGCGGGTGAGTTGAGGCCTTCGGCAAAGGGAATTTGATCAGAAACTACTCAACCAAGTCGTGTTAATAAATTATTATTAAAAGAGTATCGGTTTCTGACATATTAATAAGCTGTCAAGTTAATTTTCATATCTTTATAGACTTTAATTATTTTTTTTGATTTTTCTAGCTCTTCCCCTCAAGGACTCGGCAGCCACTCTAGAAAAGCCTGGAGAAGCCACCACACCCAACTCTAATACACTCTCCACCTCCAATAAGGTGACAACAAATGGTGGTTTAAATCACAGCGGAGTAGCCAGCGCTGCAGCCACCTTGCTCGACATTTTGGGCGGCGGCGAGTCGTGCAGCTTGCGGAGATCGCGCAGCTTGGCCGTAATCCGTGAGGAGACATTTAGCGACCTGCAAATCGGTTCCGCAAACAGCAGTCGTCGTCGATCGCAGCTAATACCGCGTGCCCGGCTCGTTAGTCGTGGATTTTTCCGCGAATCGCCACGGTAAGTGAGTCACAAGCAATGGGCTTTAGAAATTCTTATTTTTTGAATTGAAAATATTTAAAATTGCTTTATCAAAAATTTTAAAAAATACCTTAACCTCAGTAGAATTTTAATAACTATTAATTATGACTTTAAGAATTGTTTAAGCAAAACTAAAACCCTGTTTAACAATGACTTTGCTCTCTAGTGTGTTTAACACGCATACGCCGCGTAATCCCAGCGCGGTTTTAGCTGGCCAAGTCAGTCGTTGAGCGAAGCTCGCCGCAAACTCAACAGGTCTCGGAGCACAGGCACAATTTACGCTTTTTAAACAATTTGAATTCGTGAGCCGGCGGCCAAATTGTTGCGGTCGGTTTGTTGTCGTTGTTACCATTTTCCGTTTGTGCTGCCGCTGGTGGTTTCATTGGTTTTGAGTGGCTTTCATTGGCCAGTGCGTCTGACGTCTGCCTTTGTGGCCAGGTCAGGGTCATGGCGCGAGGTCATTGTTGCATTAAGCCACGACAGTTAGGTTGGAAAAAATGGCAAAGGGGATGTATATATTGTGGTTTAATTTTAAAAGTGCTTATATTTTGCCCCAAACTGTCACCGGCTAATGCGGTTTGTCGATTAAACCTAAGCCTGATTTGTGACAACTGCAAAGTCCAAACAAACGAACATCAAATCGAGGAGTTACACAAGTTTTTTTGTGCAGTTAAAAGTTTAGTTGGAGTTTTTTTTCTCATTTAGTAGTTGTTTCACTTGTTTAATTAAAATCGCAAAAGTTTGTTCTGTGTCAATTGTTTGGACAACATAACCGGGTAGCTGCAGCTGCATATGAGTCCTGCGGCTAAAAGCTTTTAGCTTCGCTCTACTCCTGCACACGTTAGCCCGGCGCATCCTGACAATGACAGCTGCCAGGGCACTTGAAATCGCATCCTTCCGGCCCCCCGGGTAAGCCCCTGGCATTCAGTCTCGGGTTTTTTATTTAATTTGCCGCAAATCGTCGCCATCAACTCAACTCGACTAGGCGACGAGTGCAATGTGCAACTGAAAGCGATCCGGAGTCCAAAGGGGAAAATGTCAGCCAGCTTGGCTTTAATGCGAGCTAATGGAGGCTTAACATTCGAGCTGCTAAGAGGTTTTTATTTTTATTCTGAGAAAATGTCAGGCAGTCGTGCAATGAAATCAATACAGATTTATTTATTTATTAAAGAAATCAATAGAGATAATAATAGTTATAAAGCGAGTAGGAATTTATGTTCATGAGTTGCTTTAAAATATATCGCTAATAAATTTGGAAAAAGCTTAATGGATATTAATATAATATATAAAACACCTAACTAACATAAAATTCATTCTAGAAACATGATAAATAGCTGTAAATTACTGACCATATTTATAATTGTAAAAGCATTTTCATATATCACACGTGTTTTTGATTTATAGCTGTTATTAAGCAAACAATTAGTCTGGCAGTTGTTTATGAATAGAATGATTTATGTTGAGAATTTATGTTTAAAGGGAAAATATTGTTTTCTATTATTTTATTTGTAATTATATTTATTGTTTTTTTGAAGAAGATTATGATTTAGGTTTAAAGAAAATAATTTGTTTTCAATTATATTTTTTTTATATATACATACAACAGTCATCAATTTGACAAGTCTTTTTGAAGTTTTCTACATTTTACATCCTTTTATGCGTACACCTTCACCACCTATTTGACACATTTAATTTCATTTTTGCGTTTACAACTCTATCCATCACCTGTCCCAGTTTGTACTCTTTTTTTTTTTTGCCCTTCTGAATGACAAACAAGAACTGTGTTGTGACTGGCCTGACATTCTCAGTTTGGTTTTTGTTTGTTTATGCGATTTCTCCAAATGATTGATTGATTGATTGAGACAACTCTCACATGACACTGAAAACGAGGTCGGCCTAGAGGCAGTCAGGGAGATGAGATGAACGCAGTCATCATCTATCTATGTAGTAATTGTAATTGTAATTGTAATCGTAATTGTAACTTTATGCTTATAACAATGGCCCCATTAGCGAGCCCATCCTGCCGTTTCTGATCTTTTTTTTTCCCACTCACAGATTGAACGGCAAAGCGAATCCGAATCCGACGACCTTGCTAACCGGTGATCAGCCAGCGGATCAGCAGACGGCAACAGAAGACGCCCAGAGCCAGAGAAGCCACTCAAACACCTGCGATTCGCATCAGCAGCAGCAGCAGCAGCAACTCCAACTCCAGCAGCAGCGACACCCATCGCGTGACTTTGATGTCTACTATGATAATCTGAAACGCTTGGACGCTTTGGCTTTGGGTCTGGCGGAGCCATTGCATCCGTGGCACAACGACAAGAGCGACTTGGAGAGCCTCAACTCGGACTACTTCAAGAACTCGCTGCACCAGAATCATCTCGACCAGCAGCAGCAGCCTTCCTCGCTGGAATTGGAGGCTTTGGAACAGGTGGCCGTTAGCCTGCTCAAGGAGCGTCCCAGGATCTATCAGTCGAGGAGACAGCAGCAGCAGCATCACAGGAGTCTGCATCATTTACAGCGGCACCTGGACACTGGCGGTGAATCCTGTCCCGAGCACAGTCAGAGCAGCATCTTCCCGGAGACCACCACAAGTAACTCCGACGATCAAACGGACAGTCCCTCGCTCTCGGAGCAGGAGTACGACCTGACCCACATCGAGGAGATTTACCAGCAGGGCGATCAGGGAGAGGAGAGCTACGAGCTGATTAGCCTGACCACCACGGCCAGAACAAGACTCGAGAGCAGTGAAGCTGAGCAGGAAGAGGAGGAAGAGGACCAGGACTCGGAAGTTACGCCCACGGAAGCTCCCACAGCCAGCGACAGCGACAGCACTTTGAGGCAGCAGCAGCAGCACACCGATCAGGTGGATCGCCTGATAGCCTACGACTCGGTTTACCTCTCCTCCGAGGACAGCTCCGACTGCACTTTGATTGGGGAAAGCTGCGAGTCCTTTGAGCAGCGAACCTATACCAGTTGCGGCGAGAGTGGCGAGTTGGAAACACGCAGTCTGCTGCACATTTCCATTGAGGATACAGTCTACGAGCCCCAAGCCAAGCAGCACAAGAAGGAGACTCCTCCAGGGCTGACCACTAGCAGCACATCAAAGGTAGAGGCACAAATCTTTACTCAGGTTCTCAAGGTAGAACACACGCCCAAGCCCAAGATCCTGGCCGTAGTAGAGAAGCGGAAGCTCAAGCAGGAGGAAGCCAAGCCACAGCCACCGGAACTGAAGCGTCAGGCCACCGACTCCTTCATAGTCACCAACTCTAACAGCAAATCCAATCTCGCAGAGAACCAGTACCACAGTCTGCCTGATGTCAACATTGGCGTGAGCCTGAAGGTCTGTGAGAACATAGACAAGGAGCTGAGGTCATCCTACAACCAGCAGAGGCAGCAGCAGCGCAAGGAGGCCAAGCAGCAGCAGGTGGTGACCCGCGCCGAGACCTACGATTCCATACGACGCTTTGGCCGGGCCCACCAGAAGGCCAGGCAAAGGGAGTTCCAAGAGCGCGAAAGAGAACGCGAAAGGGAAGCAACGGCGGCTGCAGCTCAGCAGGAGAAGGATAAGGAAAAGCCAAAGATACACAAGGATTTCCTTAAACCGGAGTTAATCAAGGAAAAGGAACAAAAATCACAAGAAAAACTGGTTGAGGAAAAAGAGTTACCTCTGCCGCCACCCCCGCCACCTTTGACAGAGGATATCCTGCTCAGCGAGGAGCCCTCAAGTTCTCTACAGGTGTCGCCGGAAATCCAGGAGCAGGAGGAGGAGGAGGACAACCTCTCGGTATCCATTTCACAGCCAGAACAACCCAAAGAAGCGCCCTCCATTGAGGTGGCCAATTTCAGCAAGCTAATCGAGCGTCGTGCCCAGGAAATCCGTGAGCGACAGGAACAAGCGAAGCCTTCTCCATCCTTCCACATTATTGTCACCGACGCCCAGAACAATATCATCCAAAAGGAGGCCATCGCGGAACAGAGCAAGCAAACCAAGCGGGGAATTAATCCCGGCCCCAAAGCAATCTCAAACTCAAATTCAAACTCAAGTGGTAATCCCAGCCAGCGCTCCCTGCGACGCTCGCTGAGCTCCTCGAGTGGCAGCAAGCCCTTGGTGCACCGCATCCTCAGCAGCGGTGCTCCGATTTACAAGGCCCGGCCTGTCAAGGTCGTCGGAGATTCCTCCTCCTCGAGCTTCACCCGAGGCAAAATGTCACGACCTCAGATACTGCACGTTGTGGATGGCCGAGGGGCGACTCAAGGAGGAGCAGCTGGTGCTGGTGGCACCCTGCGACGAAGGAGCAGTGCCCGAAGCCTGGCCAGCACAATTAGTTCTGGCAGCGGAGCCCCGGCTAATGAATATATGCAGAAAGTGGATGCAGTCCGTTGCTATTGGAACAAACTGGCGGGCAATGAACCAACGGAAACGGTGAAAACCGAGGAAGAGAAGCCAGTGGAGACCCAGCCAGGCGTTCACTTCCAGTTGGGTGGCGAGACCAAGGCTTACAGCCAAGATAAATCCCCGGTAAACAGTGATTTCTGCAGCATGATGCCGCCCCCCTCCATTGAGATTGTGGAACTGGGCGAGGGCTCTCAAAAGGCCACCATTGTGAAGGCTGCCATCGAACAGGATGAGGACCAGGACGAGGATCAAGATCAGTTCGATCACATCCGGTACAAGGTGCTCAAGTCGCAGCAACTGATACGAAGCAACATCCTGGCCACGCGGAACAAGAAGGAGGCGCAGTTTGATGGTCTCATTCAGTACCTGCAGGAGTACAGCTTCCAGGAGCTGCTGAGCAACAATAATGTGGTCATTGTAGAGCCCGTGAGGACCAAGATAGAGCGTCCCCTGCAGGTGGGTATTAATCCTGTCTCCACAACCACTGTGCCGCCACCAAAGCCGCCAAGAGCAGTCAATGCCTCGGGTGGTGGTTCCCAGCCTAGAAAACCCCGACAGCGACAAATCGGAGGAGGAGCTGCTGCCAAGAGGCACTTTTTCTATCAACCCGTTCGCGTCAACAGAGAACTCTACGAGGATGAGCTCCCCGATCCCGATACAGTTCGCAATGTGAGACGCTTTTTCGAACAGAATGTCCTGCCCACTCCCGGCCAGGGTTTGCTGGTGCAATCACAGCAGAAATTCGGTGGCTCTGCCTGCCAGCTGAGTCCCAAAACCCGGCGGGCTCGCGGCTACCGATACCTCACCATCGACACCAGCTACGGCGGCAGTCAGGAGCAGCCCAAGGGCATGGAACTGCTGGAAGAGCACAAGGCGAAACACTGGGACAATGCCAGTCTATCGAGTGGCATTTCCAGCGGGGATTTGAGCTCGCCCTGCGGCGAGTATCAGCAGCAGCACCAGCACCATCAGGAGACACCCGTGATGGCCTGCAAGGATGTCCACGTCCAGGATGTGGTCAGGCGGCACAATAGCAATGCGGCCAATGCCAAGGCCCGGGCCAAGTTCGCCAATCGACGCACCTGGTGCCCAGGCGGAGCCAATGAGTCCCTGTATCGGCAGATTTATGAAAATAATTTGGGACAAGGCGAGCAGCAGGACGAGGAGGATGAGGAGCAGGAGGAGCAGTATGAGGACGATGTGGAGCAGGATATGTGCGAGAACTATTACGTCAGCAATGTGAGTACAACACTGGGAGAAAATGTGAGCTTTTTTTAAGAGAAAATCAAAGAGATATTCTAAAGGTTCTATAATTTTCTTAAATTCCTCAAAGATAAGAGAATAATCTTACAGGATACTTCTTTTATAAAATTCCTAATATTCTCTAGTTAATTTATACATGTTTAATTATAAATATTTTCCCTATGTGCATAGCCTTTTTTCGGGTGCGGTCCTTTTGCGTGTGGCTTTATGGACCATTAGCCCTTGATGACAGACCCGCCGACTAATCTTTTCCTTTCTCTTTTTCGTTTGCCTCGTCAGGACGTGCTGGCCAAGATAAGGGAGTGCGGCTCAACTGTCACCTACTATGGAGGCCGGGTCCTGGAGAAGAACACAACGAGCCAGGCGGTGCCACCACCCACAAAGAGTGGGAGTTCCAGTCAGTCGCACCAAAATGGATTGGCAAATGGAACCCGCTCTCGAGTCCGTCAAATCGAGGCCTGCAATGTGTGCCTGCCGAGCGAGAGATGCGAGCATCGATTGCAAAGCAAACAGCAGACTGCGGCGGACGAACAGCAGCAGCAGCAGCAGCAGGACTCGTATCAAGGTGGGTAAAGAAAATGTTCTGGCCATAACCGTTAAGGGGTTTCACTTGGAGAAAAATTAGCATAACAAAGTTTAATTTATTAAAGGAAATTTCATGAGAAAATGGTTATGCTTTGGTTAGTAATAATTTTTCAATAATTATTTAAAACTTCACCAAGAAATCTTTTCAGGGATTTTAAAGAATACTAAAATCTAAGCTTCAGGGAAATATTTTTAGATAAGAAACTCATTTAAATATTAAAAAAAGGACATTAAAGGTTTTCAACCCTTGTCAGAATTTTATCATGACTTTATCTGTGCTGGCAATTTCCCATAACTATTAAACTGTTGTAAAAAATATACTATAAATTATTATTACATAATCCTTGTTTCTTCCCGTGCATCCCCAGGCATCAAATTCAAGTTGGTCAAGTCCAACAGCTGCAGCAGCCGCCTGGAGTTGGCCGGCACTGGGGGAGGCGAAGGCGGAGGAGAGCTCGGCGCCGATAGCGAAGTCGTTCGCAAAATGGTCCATCACTTCGAGGCGAATCAGATGGATGTCAGCGATGACCAGCTGACCATCAACAGCCAAAGCCAGATAGCGCCGGAAAGGAGATACCCCGTGGAGGAGGAGGAGCAGCAGAAAATCCCCTTGGTGGTGCGACGCCAAGTGACAGTAAATAATCACATCAATGTGTTCGGGGACATGCCCCGGGATGATCTCGAGAAGGCTGAAAACTTTAATGGCCAGCCAGAGAACGGTTATGGCCGACACAAGGCGGAAGAGCAGGATGAGGAGGAGGTGGAGGAGGAGCTCTACCAAAGCCAGGCCATGAACATACGGCTCGAGAATCCGCCGGGGCCTGTTCCCCCAGCTGTCGCCAGCAGCAAAGTTTGTCGCAATAAAAACGTGGACTTGGCCTACACGCTGGTTAAGGCCACCACAACCACACCCGGCACCAGCACCAGCACACATCATCCAACAAATCCTCCCAAGGGCAAGCCCATCGAAGTTCCGCCACAGAAAATGGGAAGGAAACTCGGAGGAGGTGAATCAAAGGAGAATGGTTTGGAGATTTCTGCCGTGACAAAGGCCGTCAAACCGACGAAGGTCGTTGCGCCAAATGACAGGCCGCAAATCATAGTGCCCGTGGAGATACACCCGCAGGTGAACAGTCAGGCTTTGATGGCCTCCCAGGCTCCTGTTTCTGTTTCTGTTCCCAATCCCCCCGAGCGCCGGCTGAGCAATGCCAGCAGCAGCAACAACTCGGTGGTGGACAAGACCGTGGTTCGTCACTATGTGGCCAACGATAAGAGCATCTATGAGAGGCGCAAATACGATGAGATCGAGTTCGAGGAGTTTGAGGTTTATGATCCCAGCAAGGAGCCGCCTCCGCCGGTAGAGGAAGCCCCCGAAAAGGTGGCCACCGACGGGGAGCTGTACGACAGCCTGGATGACAAGATGTGAAACAGAAATGCTCAATTGGAAACTTCTTGGGGTTTTGGTTACCTTAGTTAGTAGCCTATAATTTAGCTAGCTTTACAGGTAAAGCCAAAAGATTATGCAATAACTTTTATCCAAAGTATGATTTATTATTATTTAAATATATAGACATTTGTTCACCTGTACATTATAAATTTATGCCAATAAATAAATGAGCAATTTATTTAACTAGCTCTGTGACAGCTGTCGGCCCCTATTGTTCATTATGCAAAAAGCCAACTATATATTACTTGCCGGGGATTTGCAATAAAATGGAATGGTTTATTGTCAAATAGGTGACACCGCAATGCCCACTAATTGCTCCCACTAATCTTTAATTAATCGATTATTTATAGTCAAAGCAAATAGTTGATGAAGGCGGGAGTAGAAAATTGAAAATGGTCTGGTAATTAGGTGATTAGAAAGGGGAGGTGTTTTGTTGATTGAAATGTATAAGAGCTTAGCTTGAGTTTGGGGTAATTAAGCATTAGGAAAATGTAATTAAAAAGTTAATAATTCCTACCTTGAGAATTTTTCATTTTAGTTTTCTTCCTATGGCACCGCAACCTTTTCTTTTTTCTTCTTCTATTAACTAAGCCTATCTTGAATGGCTGCTGTTTTCCTTTTATGAAAAAGGAAAAAGATTAACCCCTTAACTTCCCCAAGACACGCAAAAAAACTCACTTAATTCTCTTTCCCTAGATTTTTCAAGGCGCTTCCTTCTGTACCTTCGACGATGATAAACCTTCATTCCTAATATTCTTGCCAAATTCTCCATAATTTCCTTACAAATTCCTATCCAATATTCAGCTTTTTTCGACACTACAAATTTTTGTTTTCCAGGTTCCGCTTTGGTTAAAGTTTTCAGTGCCCTTTCAGCCAACTCTTTTTGCCTTTGCAGTGAGGAATAAAACTGACTGAAATCAGGGGAATTTCCATCTTTCTGGCATTTAACCCGGTATGGATTGGCACTCTTCTGACTTGAACTGTGATCTGCGATGGGAATGGGAATGATGATTGATATGCTTACAATTACCCCAAAAAGCTCCCCCGGGAGCATGCGTCAACCTTCAATCAGTTTTTCGCATTAAAAGAAAATATTTACAAAATATTTCAAAGGTAAATATGGCCCCCCTGGAAACTCACCTCCAGAATTCAGTTGGTTTTTATGCTTGTCCGACTTTTTGCCGTCTTCGTCGTCCGCCGTGGAAGCGAAGCTTCTGTGCTGCTGGAGCTCATGACCTGGTCGTAGGTGCTGCGGGAAAAGGGAAAAAGAGCAGAATATTTGCAAATTAACATTAATGACTCCATTTCGCATTATTGATTGTGGCTTAAATTGCCCATAGATCTTTCAACTGGCAGAAAATAGCTCCGAGCTGGGTATAACGTGTGCATATGTGTGTGGGGGGAAATTATAGGCCTTTAGGATGACGATAACATCTCGGTGTGCGTGTGCGAATAATGATTATGCGATTTTACGGGTGTGTACTTGGTGGGGTGAACCTTCATTCGGGTGTCTGATATATTAAAGGTGATATAATTGGTTCGGGTTTGATTATATCAAACAGGTTTTGTGCTTCCTGCATCATAGAAAACATTTTTACCATTTAAAAAGGGTATTTTCATGAAGTATTATATTCCTTTTTATAAATTTTATTTCTTTAAAAATACCATGAGCCCGGAGAAATATTATTTAATTAAATTTCTGTGCTCTTGAAACACCATAAACTTCAACAAATATTATTTAATTATTTCTCTCTGCTCTCTCTTGCTTTATTTACATCACAAACAAATGAAGACACTAAAGCTGGTCCACCCTGGAGTACATTGTTCACATTCCTTTCTATAGAACTCCCCCTCTTTTTCTAACATTTTTTAGACCGGCATTCTTTGCATGTTTCAGCCAGGACCTAATTAAGTTAAAATGCTCCCCAGTGAAATCACGTGCTCCCCATAACGAGCGACGAGACGAGAACGACAACGAGAAGTCACACTCAAAACAAAGACCAAAACATATAAAAATGGAGAGAAAAGAGAGAAGAGAGGAAATTGAAATGGAAAATGGGATGCGTAAATACAGTTATTGTTAAGGCACACCCGGCACACATATAGCCGGAGAGAGAGGGAGATTTAACCCACAATCACCTCGCCCTTCTGCCACTTTCCTCTAACAACTTTTTCTTTTCTTTCATTTTTTTTCAAACGACAACACGGCGTATGAGTAATCACACAAGGGACTATGAAAGGAAATCGAAACTGTAACCGTTTACCTTGTCATTTTAGCCAAACAAAACAAGGTAAAAGAGGCGTGGTAGGATCTCCAAATTGTAAAATGTTTTAAAGTTTAAAGCATAAAAGAGATAAATATTTAATTCTCTAAGCTGCCAACCTTTCTCCAAAAGTCAACAGCATTTGGTAGGCCTCTTTCAGCAGGCTTAAACTATATACTTCATTTTATAACATTTTATGAATAAAATATTTCATTTCCTAACTTTGGACATAAAGGAGAAGGCTTTGACATATTAAACGTTTGCTTAAGTCAAATTATATTAAAAGTTTATAAGTTACTGAGAGCTGCTGAAAGGGATTTTAGCAGTTTAAATGGAAGAAACTCAAGATGTGAGGCTTGGGGATTTTTCCTTACCAACAAATATCAAATAAATTGTTTAAAAAATATTATACTAAGGATTATAAGCTAGAAGATACAAATTTAGCTTTACGTTGTATTATCCTTGGCTAATTAGTGGATATATTTGGTATTTCTTGTATTTAAAGAATTTCTTTTAAAATTATTCGTTTTAAAAATTAAAAAAAAGTTGAATAAGCTGAAAAAAATTTTTCAAAAATCAATTTTGGTAGAACTATGTTAGTTATTATTAATATTCTTGAACCCCCTAAATATACAACTTTAATTCTTTATTAAAAAAACCCCAAAAACCACCCTCGCTCTTTAAGCTTCTGCTGAAAAATCTACAAAAAAGCATTGCATAATTTTGGGTGCAGCCGTTCAAGTGTTTGCTGGGTGTGAGTTTGGTTTTGCCAGCCAGACACAGATATATATAAAATATATATACTATATATATGTTTTGACTCAACCTGGGAACTGCGGCTTTTCTCATATGCTATGCACGCGCTGTGCCGGGCGATTCAAACTTTTGCTGATTGGATTTCACGCTCGCCTCCAATCAGGGGGCTTCAATAATTCAATGGCGGATAAAAATTCTAAAAAAAATATAACAAAGTCAAGTGTTTGGGCTCCCGTCGAGTAATTGAAATTTAAATGGCAAATAAATTACACAGTCACGCCCAGCCCTGCCCCGAAAGCCATAGATCAAATGGTGTTTTCCGCTGCGGCCGCAAAGAAAAACTTTTGTGATTTGTTGGCCGGGCGCATTATTGATGGACTCGGGGTGTCTCTGGGGGAGCACACAGGACATTTGTGACAACTTCGAGGACAGTTGGTCTGAGTTTTTCCTTCGCAAATCGAGTTCCGAAGCCGGCACAAAAGTTATGACCCCCGACGAGCTGTCAGAGGGCATCAAATGTTAAAAACTTGCCACTGCCTTGGCCCCGGCAAAAGCAAATGAAACATTAGGCGGCACATAAATTTAACAAGCTCCGACAGCCCCAAACCCCAGCGAAACCATCTCGTTTTCAGCCCCCAGCCCGAGAGTATGCCACACAGAAGTCAGTGGCTGCTGGCAAAAAGTTTTCCTTTACGATCGTCCAAATAAATTGAAATCGCAGCTAAGCTCAGCTCGGCTTAGCTCAGCTTTTCCTTCACGCAGCTCAAGAAAATGAAAATGAAAATGTAATTTCATAAATTACACCTGCTGTGGAGGAAGTTGCTCGCACTTGAGTCAAATCATTTCAAGTTAATTCGTGCTGTGGGGCAGCTTTAAAAAATAAACAAAAGGCAAGACAGCCGCACTATGCAAACATAAACAGCCTTGGACTCTGTCTGCGACATGTTGCAGCAATTGCCTCTTAATGAGCCTGACAATGTGGCCACGTGCGGCGTCCAATTCTAGGCTCACACTCGGAATAAAAGCGTTCATGAATGCCTAAGAACAGCCATTAAACTTAAGTCTAAGAAAATTTGCATTTCTATGAAATAAAAAGGATGTTAAAACAAGTTTTAAGGAAGGAGAAACATGTATATAAATTATTCTCACGGGTCAAAAGCTAGGAAATTAATTGAGACTTTTTATAATACTTATTGACCACTAATTTTAGGATGCCTTTAAGATTTAAAAAAATTGATTTAGACAAACTATTAATTTTTAAAAACGTTCTACAACCTAAATTAGATGTGCCAAAATTATTAAAAGTATTTTTAATCCGCGTAAAAATTCTAAAAATGTTAATTTAATTTTTAATAATATTATTCTGTGTCTAAAATATTGTTATCTTAACAAAATTATACAATTGCCATACAAAAATAAAGATACTAAGTTTTTCACAGTTATATTAACATAAATAAAGACTTTTTACCTTTAAAAAAATACCTACGGCTTTTAAACCCTCTTCCATCCAAGGTAAATATTTTATTTCTTAAACAAATATTTTCTTCTCCCTACTAAAACTCAAACTAATTCCTTCAAGTGCATAGAAAAACACAAGACACGTCACAGGACACGACACGAAGTCTAGGGAAAAACAGAAAGCCAGGATAGAAGCAGAAAGGAGGCCTCCTGACATGACAAAGGCATTCTCTCGGAATAGAGAAAAGAAAGTGCACGGGCTGGGGCACAATAACAATAAACAAAGGCCAGCCAAGTGGATGTCTCTCCGGGTTCCTCAAATCTTTTTCGTCTGGAATTTGAACCAAAAAACAGCCAAGAAAAAGTCGCCTCACATTAGAGATAAAAATAAAATTACACAGCTTCGTGTAATTTGCATAACATTTTCATTTCTTTTTGGCAACTTTTTAAGACCCATCTTGAAGCCCCTTCTTGAATGTTTCAAATTACTTTTCATATTTTTTTGTAGAGGCTTTCCATTTAAAGAGTATAAAAACTTTGCTGAAAACTTGTAAGCCAAAAATTGATTGAAATTAAATTTTAAGGAACCCACCGCTTCTGCATGTCAAGAAAGTTAACATTTTTCGAAACATGAGAATGGCGGAAAATCCTAGACAAAGACTCGCGTTTCAGCCCTTTGTTGCTGTCGCGTGTCAAGTGGTGCATTTCGCGGGCTTTCAGCCAAGAAAAACATATTGTTCCCGCCGCGTTTGATTGTCTCTGAATGAGCTCGTTAAGCCCTTGGCCAAATGGAATAATGAATCCCATCAAAGCAATTTGTCAGCTTTGCCGCGATGAAATGCAATTCGTGAGATATTTTATGGCTCCAAGCAAGGAGGCATGAGGAATGTGCTTCGTCCTGGCCCAGTCCATTTATTATTTAGCAATTGAGGCTGCTATGCAATGAATCATAAAAATAACACGGACAAGCGTCGAGGAAATAAGATTAGCGGAACGACATTGGAGGATCGAAGCGAAGACAGACAGGATAAACGCCCTGATGAAAAATCCCCGCATCCTCGTAACGAGAACAGACATCTCTCCAAGCCACGTCAATAAATTTCTATAAATATATTAAAAGGAAAGCGGGGAGAGAGCTAATAAATTAGACACATGCTCTTTCGCTAGAATAGCCAAGATTTTCAGCAAGTAAATATTTAGCGGGTGAAAAAACAGAAACAGCAAAAATAGGAAAATGATAAACAAGTAGTCTATATACACAGAAATCATCAGATACAGAGAGAGAAATGTTGAGGCAGATAAAAGCTAAGGAAAGAGACAAGCCAGACAGACTAAAATTAGTGTGTGTTGGCGCTCATACATATCGAAAGATATATAGACACAAAGATACACACACACACCCCGCAGCAAATGGAAATAGACATTTTTTCATTTCATTTCACAGAAGAGGAAAGAGTGCCAGAAATTTGTCGCCGCTCTCATAACTCATAGATAGCCAGAAGGAGACGTGGTGGTAATGGCTGACATAAAGGCCCAACTGTCTAACTGGCTAACTGACATGAATATGGCCGTAAAAAAATTAATACGTCTACAGGGGTGGACCAGATAATAGTAAGTCTTATGACCTTTTAGAGAGTTGTTTTTGTGCTTGAATGCTTTTTATCTTTAGACAGTCTATATAACTTTGAATATATTCCCTACTTGTTTATTAAATACCCTAGTCATTTACTTACTCCTAAGAAAATACATATTAAAACCTTAAGTATAAAAATATATATAAATTCCTATTATTTCTCCCGCATCTGTTTATGCCTATCAAAACTTGTGCTGACGATAGCAAAAACTTTTGCTCTTTACCCCTTCGCTTGTTTAGGCCATTTTATGTAAAGTTCCCCTTCGCTTCCCTTAAAGAGTTGGCCCAAAAAACTGTCTCAGTTAAAAGTGAGTTTTATATGCCCATTTGTAAGCGTTTTACTCCACTTTAAATGCATGTTGTGGGAATTGTTTTGGGTCTTCTTCAAGTTTGCGAGTTCATTTAAATTGCGTATACGCAATATTACGTATACGCAATATTACCTGAGCGTCTGGCCTCCGCGTTTGTTTGTTTATTCAGCCAATTTCGGTAATGGAAACTTAGCCCGAAGTAAATAAATGAAATTGCATTTCTTTCATTGATCCAATTACAAGCAAATTAGCAAAGTGTTGAGAGTAGGGAACAGAGAGAGCCACAACCTTATGTGTCACTCGCACGCAGTTAATTAATAATATGCAGGGTTACATACGAAATTCAAGTTAATTAAGCTTTAATTGTAATTGCAAAAATGGGGGAAAAAAAAGGGGCCAAGTAGGGGTGGGAAAAATTCCCAGAAGGCACCTGCCTTCATAGTCGCACATTTACACCCTGGCTTTTCTGGGTTCCTGTGCTCCCTGGGGCCTACAGAATTTCAATTACAAATATTCCATATTCATAGGAGAGTCTGTGGCCTCAGGTGATGGACTGCCATCGGTAAATAATGCACAAGAAGAAGCAAGGTACACGATGTACTACAAACATATAGCATACATGGCAGGGAGAGTGGAAAAAGCTGCTACAAATTGAGCCACTAAAAGCTTGGGCCATTCAATACGAAGCCCAACAAAGCAGGAAAACATAAACTTGTGGGTTAAGCACATAACCAGAGACAGAGGAATCAAGAGTCGGGATAAGACAGTACACTGAGAATAAATTGAAAAGAAGTCTCACAAGATAGTAAATAATAAATGTTAGAAATTTAAATGAAACTCTATTTCAAGAGGTATGTATAGCCCAATAACTATATTATATTAAAAATATTTCAATACATAAATGTACTTATTAATAAAGAACTTGGTTAAACTTTATTTCCAGTGTAACTCCGTGGCAGCCACAGCCAACATAAAAACCAACTCAGTAATTGCATTACTCACTCAAAATAATGGCTCATTAGCTTGGGGCCGATGTACGAGCCTAACAACCAGTCGGAATGGATGCTGTTCGGCTTTAATTAGTGACTGGAATATCCTCCACCTAAGCTTCGTCAGACTTCACTGGAGAAGCTAAGCAAAATCCACCCCTAAAAGGATGCACACACTAAAAAGGCATAGCACCGGGAGAAGGTTTCCCCTTACTTTAACATAATATTTTCCTTGCATAAAATTTACTTTCTCTTGCCGCCAAAGGAAAAATCCAGCAGCTGGCAGCTGCCTTGAAAAGCCGCTCGCAAAAAATATGCTCCTTCACAAAGGACTCCTGTACGTGGGTGTGTGTTTTCTTTTCAAAGTAGCTTGGCCATGTGCATGAGCAATTTCCAGGACGCGACCTTCCACCAAGCCCAGCAAGTGCAAGAAATTTTAATTTTGATTTTAATACAATTAACACTAGGGAGAAAAAGCGTTGAAAGAAGTCTTAGGGGAAAATAGGGCTGAGGCCACGCCCCAATGGTTATCAGAAAAGGAAAGAACGAGGACCGCATCCCAGTCTAATTAGGAGGCGACAACCGCTTTGCTGAAAAACCGCATGGAAACCACATTATGCAGTCCCTTTTTTATGGTAAAAATAAACTAGAAAGGAGACAACAAAAAATAGGAATTTTTACAAGGACCTAGCTGCAAGTAATCAATGTTTTTTTAATGGACAGGCAATAAGGCATGCCCCTGGTAAATATATTAATAAAATAAACAACAAAGGAAAGGTTTGTGTTAATACTTTTTTTGTACAATAAATAATTTATGCATTAATTTGTATATATTATTTATTAACACCTGCTGTTAACTCTGCATATTTTATTTATATTTAAAACCTAATTAAAGATTATTCCACCCCGCAAATAAATTATGTAGAAACGCCCATCTTTCCCAGTAACCCACTTGTATTTGTCACTTAAATCCCTACTTGCCAGCCGTTTGACAAACTTAAGTGGATATTAGGCAGACCCTTAACCAGGGTATGGAGGGGGGACACGAAAAATAAATTTATGTAGCTCATTTTTGAGGCAGCTCGCTACACGCCCGTGGAGCGCAACGAAATTTGCATATAATAGGAGAAAAGGAGAATTTTGCGCCTTCAAAACAGGAGTAGCAGCAGCAGCTGACACGAGAACTCCGGTTGGGAACCTGGGGACCATGTCCTGGGACCCGTAGAGCCTTAGACATGGCTTGAATTAATAACGAACCTTTTTATGCGGTTCACTCTGGCAGGGTGCCTAGACACTCTCGCCTTTGTTTAGGCTTTAAATTGTCTGAAAAATGTATTCAAAGATTGGCAAAGTGGCGCACGAAGACCACAAATATTTGCTAAATAATTTAGGTAGCCACTTCCCCACTGTTTGCATTATCTTTGAATTATATTATTATATTGAATTAAAATCAGTGCACAAACAAGGGTTCTACGAGTGGCTTTCCACAGAATTATGCTGACAAACAGTGAAATCTTTTTTATGGCGCCAATACAGCGATCTGCCCCTGAATTCGTTAAATCGAATTGTGGGTCTGGCTTTTTGTAAATTAAACAAACGATTTATTTATACAGACCGCAGCAGACCGGTCGGTGGGTCGCGTGGCCTCGTCAAGTGAGTTATGTATTTTAAATTGAGCATTTCATAGTGATTTTATATATACTATATAAACGAATGAGTGCTGATAAGTGCTATCACAGAGCGGGTTAAGCGCCCACGAAATTGATAACGAGCTCGGGGGGAAAAATGTGCACACTGCACTCCCTCTCCCCTGGCGCTCACAGTTTAACCTGCACTGTAAATAGTTTCGGGTGGGATTAGATTACAAGTCCAAGGGGTTGTGGTGGGGTGGAATCGGGATATAAAGAGGGCTTTCGACCACTTGTATCCATTAGGTACACATGCAGGCCAGCTCGGTGCAGAGTCATTAGATAAACATCAAAGCGAACATTGAAACCGACAAGTGGAGAATGGGGGTTTATCTTTGGAGTTTAGGGAGCCAACGGGGAGTTTAACTGTGGACTTCGGTGGGCGAAAAGGGGGAAAAGGGAGGGGCTTAACCAGCTATAGTTGTAGTGGGTTTCACATGAGGGGTTGTTCAGCTATTGGCGCCCTCGCCACACCAAAAGTCAAGAGCAGGGCAGCAGCAGTAGTGGCCATAACACGCAAAGGCTAAGTTGGCTAAAGTTGTATTACTATTGCCATGGCTACCCGGCGGGGGAGATGGCCAAAAGATAAACAGAAATATGAATACACTGCGATTACAGATAAGGGTCATTTAATATAAGACCACTTCAGTTATTTGATAACTTATCAAGTTAATATTTTAATAGAATTAAGGCATAGACAAAAATAAAGCCATTGAAGTTAGTTTTTTCATTTCAAAAATAAATCTAAGGATCTTTGAAAGCTTATTTATTTCTTGATTATTATTTAAATTGTAAAAAAAGCTTCATTTCAAAATAAATTTTTAAAACAAACTTATTTGTAATGACAGCCTACCAAAAATATTTCTTTTCCTAGTCTTAGCAACATCATAAATTTATAATTTACAAATTTAACCAACTCCAATTAAACTCCAACTCAAAGTGCATTAAATTTAAGTTAAATCCCTACTTTACACATTTCTAAAAGTGTAAAGATTAATTTATAGCTCCAAGATGTTTATGCTTTCAGCTATTTGTCAGTTGAATACTTATTACCAGCAAGTTATGCCGGCAATTTCGGAGGCATAACTTTAAGATCTGCTGATGAAGCGCCGGCGACAGGCCCTAATGAAGTCTCTCTCCGCCTTTCTGGCTGCTTCCCTTCCTCACTTTACGATGGCATTAATTACGCGTATAATCCGGGCTCTGTTCTTCCCCGCCTAAAATATATCCTTGCATATATGTAGTATGCAAATATTTTTGCAACGTCTGGTGGAGAAATTTGCTTTTCGGTTTTCCCCTGATAGCTAGGCAAAGATTCCGCAGCGCAGATAAATGTGCCAGAACGTGCACAAGTTTCCAAGGCACAGGCACAGTCCTGCGGAGAAGGATAATGTCCTGAGGATGGTGATGGTGATGGTGATGGGTGGTGGTGGTGTCCTCCTCCTCTCCTACATTATGCAGATTTTCTGCGGCCTGACTACTTGTGTACGGGTTAAGTCGAATGCTTGCTGAAGAGACCCTAAGGTGAGGGCCGCAAAAACTTGCTGATCAAACAATAGTTGATAGCACTCGAGAAGTGGATTAGAAAAAGTCAAGGACAAACTGCTGATAAGCAGAGTGTTTTTCTCCTGCCTACTTAAGTTGGCAAGGATAACTTTGAGTTTTGCGGGGAATTAGCGGCCAAAAAACTTGCGAATGAGGTTAAATGAGGCTTGGGAAGATTGAAAAACTAGGCTTGGTGGCAAAAGTGGTTCCACCCCTTAGGTGGTATTTATGAGAAGCGCAGAGAAAAGTATGCGGAAAATATCACTAAAAGAAATATTTTGAATTGGGTTAAGTAAATTGTAAAGATAAAGGGATTAGGCCAACTTTGTAAAATAAGTTTGTACGTTTTAATATTTAATAATTAATTGTCTAATATTAAATCATATTATTAAAATATTTAAATTAATTATAGATTTAAGGTTTTTGAAGTTTTATTATAATTTTAAGCACACTTTTTCTCACACATTTTCCTTTCCACCAAAACCACCCTCAAACTTAATCCATAAAAAGTTGAAAAGTGTGCTGGCAGAATGGCAGGATTTTCTGCTGCAGAAAAGTGAATTTCAAGTATCACTTACTAAGCCTGATTTAATGAGAAGCTTTAGCAAAAAGTATCATACCTACAATGTGCAACGAATGGCCATAAGCCCTGGCTTTAAGCCGCTGACCTTTGGCTGAATTATGTGCAATGTACATTAATATATACCTGAAACGGGCTTACTTTGAAAATGATGAATTCCATTTGCATAAATACTGGGTACTTCGTTGCTTTTGTTTGCCAGAGTCGTTATATATGTATGTATGCACATGGAGATGTGCACAAATAAAGCCGGCTCCCAAAGCCTGAATCATGGCACTTGTATTTTTAATCAAATATCAATTTATCGCCCATCGACCCCTTTCTGTAGCAAGCCCGAAAAATAATTGTTGGCCAAGAGAGAGGAAATTCTTGTTTGCAAACAGGTGGGGTTGAGATAATAGGAAAGGGGTAAGAATAAATAACTTAAAATAATGAAATATAAAAATTAATATAAATTAAAAAAAAATGTTGTAAATGTTTTAAGATCTCCTTATCAATGAATAATTTATTAATTGGTTAAATTAAACCTTCCAAAAATTGCATCCTATTTTTCGAACCCTTGCTGTTCACCATATGTGTGTGTGCTGGTGCCACGCCCCAGCGCCCCTTTCGAGCGAATCGGAAACAGGAATATAGGAGAGCAAATGGAAACAAAATGCAAAAACCAGAAATTCGAGGGCAAGCCAAAAATCCCATTGAAAAGGAAATGCCGGAAAGAGACAGCAGGAATCGGATTTTCGGGGGGAAAATAGGGAAAGGGAGTAGTAACAACACACGTTCTGTGTCTGTATGAGTCTATTTATGTGTGTGTGTGTATGGGTGTTGTGCGGCAGACCAAATGGCGCCAATAAAAGTTTTTCTGCCCTACGAACAACGAAAAAGTGGAGTTTCCCCCTTCGAAAATAGTGACGTTATTTTTTGTACTTGTCAGATACAAAGATATTTTAGCCTTGCCCCCAGACTTTATTTACTTTTTTCCCTCTAGGAGATGCCTTTAAATCCCAGCGAAAAAATCGGAGTCATCGGTAGTTGGCGCGTGTTCCAAATTGAGAGACTTAAGGCTATATGACACTTTTAAATTCCAGATTTGAAAATTTATCTAAAACTATCAGGCATATTATCGAAATTAAAAATAAAGCAAAATCTAAATTAACTAGTTCAGTACATTATTAAAAATAGAAAATTTTTATAATTAATAATTCATTCATTATTACTTAAGAAAACCATTTCAAAGATAACCCAAAATAAAACAAAACAAAGACTTAGCGGCGACTTAACCCCTTTACCTTTTGACACTTGTAAATGTTGCTTTTGTTAGTCCGTTATCTTGTCAGTTTTTGTTACCTTATTTGCTTTAATCAGCTAACAAAGAACAACAAAAGGCAAAAAAAGAGACAAATGCAAATTGAGTTACACACACAGATGTAAGGGAACCAAAAGTCGAGCAAATAACCTGCTAAAATGTAAATAATCCCGGTACGAAATCTCTCCCATTTCTCC
This sequence comes from Drosophila ogumai, assembly GCA_018904815.1. Taxonomy (NCBI): domain Eukaryota; kingdom Metazoa; phylum Arthropoda; class Insecta; order Diptera; family Drosophilidae; genus Drosophila; species Drosophila ogumai. The sequence goes on from JAEIIJ010001782.1 coordinate 86,538, forward strand.
CACTGCTATCAACACTCACGGCCGCTCTCTCTCCGTTGGGCAAACAAAAAAAGCTCAAGAGCCGCCCGCGCACATGCCAACACTTGAGCCTAGCAAATAACGGCGTATTTAATCATTTCGTATGCAAATCGAGTTTGTCATAAAAGAAATATTAGGATAAAAATACACGCCGGTTGAATGGTTACAGTTTTACCTAGATAAACGATGTTTAAAAATATTAAAATAATTTAATATTTATAAAACATTCAAGCTTTGAACATTAATTGCTTGGAATTTACTTATTTGTTGTATTTCAGTATAATCAAACTATTCATTTTAGCTAAGCTTGGCTGTAACTTTTATTTATGTTTAATCTGAGAATTTGTCGCTGATTCACTTGCTTTGAAATTCCTACTGATAAGGCAGCGATTACAATTAGTCAATAGAAATCAGCCACAGCATCGTTTCGATCGAAGTGATTCATCCAAAAACGAATACAATCAATGACCTAGGGTTCTAAGAGAACGCGAGATGCCATAACGAGTGATAATTGTTCTCAGATTCTCCCTCTCTCTGGTTACGAAAAAAATTACCACAATCACTCATATATCAACGCCCCCCTTCCCCTCCCATTCACCGTGTCATGTGATGATAAACATTTCTGACAGCTGTTTTTGTTGTTATTTCTTTGCCCTTTTTTTCTGCATGGAGAGAGAGGACGCGCAGGTGCCAAGTTCAAAAGCAGCAATAAGAACAACTCCGACTCACCGGGAGAGAGTTTTATATACAGAGTGGGAGAGAGTTGGAGTTGCAGTTGGAGCTGAAGTTGGAGCTAAAGTTGGGGAGAGCAATTTACAGGGCAGAGAGAGACTGCGAGAGTACGAAAGATGGGCAGCTGCGAAAGACAAACAGACAGCACATGGTGGGTAGGGGTGTGTATGTTTGTACTTTGTATTTTCGGACTGGTTCTTTGCATAAATTTTAATAATTTCCAAGCACAAAATGTGCCACACATCAAAACACACACATAAGAAATTGCTTGAAATATCCACGTTGGATATTTTCTATGGGAATGTAACATAAATGAAAATACTCTCATCAAACACATTTGCAGTAGAACAGCAGAGGTCAGGAGAATAGCACCGCAAGCATGGGAACTCGGCAATAGATTAGATGTATAGATTATTTCAGAAAAAAAAAACTTCTTATCAAATGACCATAAAACGAAGTTGATTTCAAAGAAGATTCGACCCTAAATTCCCCATTTATTACACATTTTAAACAACTCAACCTGTCCCGGGTGCTATTACCTTAACCTCGTCTGTCTCCACGCGCTTATTCACATGTGAATAACAAGTGCGTGTATTTTTTTATAGATTCCCCTGCCTTGCCGTGGCGACGCCAGCTGCTCCCCCGGAGCGCGGCTTTCCCGGCTAGTTTTTGCCCTTTGGTATTTATATAGTTGTCGGGGGCTATCGATACTGCATTGGGGGAGGCGTTAGTACTTACCAGAGCGAAGGTCGTGACGGGGGCCAGGCGCAGGGCAATATTCCTATGGGCGGGCGACGGGCGGAGGAGCAGCCGGAAGGCGCTAAGCATGGCGGCCTTGTTTCTGGACATGATTTCTGCTGCTTTAACTGGACACTACACCGCGAAATACACACTTTATCTATATATTTTCAGATCGGTAACAGAAGATCGGATGTGAATCACAAAAACACTGGTTATATTATTTGTTGGAGTGGGAAAGCTAAACAATGAGTAATAAACGGAACTTCCACCTCTTTTCTTTGGCTGTGGTTAAAACACTCACAGTAAAAATATATATATGTAAGTATACAATGCAGTTGGCTTTTCCGGAATTTTCACTAGGAACTTTTTAGCGGTGCCCTTCTCATTTTATCGGATATCCAAGGCACCGCTAAAATGCCGTCCAGCAGCCAAGCTTTATATCAGTCAATGAATTTTAAACGTGCAAAATGGCCACTATGAATTTGCTCTTCTACTCCAAACATTTTGTTTAGCTTATCACTTTAGTTTATTCTAATTTTTTTGAGTGCTAAAACAAAAGTGAGTTGTGAGCCGAGAGGAATTAAAATGCAACAAGGCGCAACAACAACAGAAACGGAGAGCAGTGCGGGCGCCAAAAAAAAGGAGTGAAAAAGTAGGAGGGAGAAACGAATGGGGGAGAGAGAGAATTACCGGTTTTACCCAGCGATTCTTCTTCTGTTATTTATATGTGTATATTATTTCTTTATATATTTTCACATGAGGAAAACACCACGATTAGCACACGGAATTTTATGTACTATATACTATATAGAAAGATATAGCGGCTGCCTTTAATTTTCGACAACTATAAATTAAGCAGGCGGCCTTTCTTTTCACTCTCTTCGCACTCTCACGCGAGGTTTTTTTTTATCAACTATTATTCTTTATTAATTATGAAGAGAGGAACCGGTTAGCACGTGCTATATCCAGTATATAGTATATATTTTTAGCTCGCTATCTCTGGTTTCCACAACGCGTCATACATATTTACCGGTGTTTCTTTATAGCCGCCAATTATTAAATATCAATAATTCGAACTTTGATATTCAATAAAAATTAAAAAAACATAAACACAACCGACGCGACACGAACGTAGGCACAGCACGACGTAAATACAGTTTTCACGGCAGTTTTCCCAGTTTCAAGTTTCCTTTGCGGCATCAATCATCCGACGCGTGTACGCTCGCTGGAAAATGAAACTGTTTATTCTTGGAGCAGTGTTGTCGGCTTGGCTTACTTAAGGCTAGATCTAGCTATTTGACTTTGAAAAAGCTTAATCAAGTAGTTAAACTAATTTAGTTTAAATTAGTTATTTTATTTTAAATTACTACAAACTATTACGTTAATTATTTAAATGCTTGCCGTAGTCCGGAACATATTCTTAATGAATCGCTGGAAAATAAAAAATATATCGAAATAGCAATCTATCGATATTATTTAAATAAAATAATATTTTTTGGATTATCTATTAGTAAACTATTCTATTGGACAATAATTGCTTTCTGTGTTTGCTTATTGCCAAAAACGGTAACTATTTATATGGCTAAAAAAATTATGGAATATATGAAACATTCTTTCAAATTTAATAAAATTTTAAAATTTAAATTTAAATTTATTTTCCTTTTAGCCAAAATCTAGCTTTTTTTCAGGCTTAGCGGTCATATCTGGCAATACTGTCTGGCAACACTCGCTACTTACCACTGGCCGAAGCAGATGTTCAACAAGCAGTGCTAGTTAACTGCTTAGTAAGCGGTACTAGTACGCCAACTAAGCAGGCAATTGTCGATTCCGGCAGGGGCGCCACTGTGGTCGAGCTGCTTGCGAACTGCTTACCTTACACTGGGAGAATAAAGCGTAGATTTTAAAAACCAAAAATAAAAAAGTGTTTTCCTATCTCTCTTTTTTCAAATTAGACAGATCTGCAAAGGGAAAATATTTGAAATTTTTGGAAAAATAATTCAATTAATTTTATTTGGCTTACTCTCGTGGCAGTGGCGGATCCAGGGGGGGGGGGGAATTTAATTAGGAAATTTCTACGTATCTGGCTACGGATGCCATGACAGTGGATAGTGGTAATAATACGTCTCTGTGTATGTGCGTGTGTTGGCTGAGTATTTTGGATATATGTAAATATAATACAGTAAATAATATTCTCTCTCTTTGTTGTCCGGCTTCACCTTATTATTTTGTTATTTGTGTATTTAATAATAATAAACTTATTGATAGTTTCTTGTACAAAATTAGGGAAATCATAGTTAAATTATCATTTTTTTAATTAAAAACTTAAGAGATCCCAAAAAATCCAATAAAATATTTACTTACTTAGTGTAAGCTATACCTTTCACCATTTAACTTTTCAAAAATAAACACAACACCATTTTACACTTGCAATAATTTTTCGCTTTTATTATTGTCGCATTACGAATCTAAACTTGAACTAGTCCTCCGTAGGGTTACGCATATATCCAACTATACAATAGAGCTTTGCTTAGGCGCTGCGCTTAGGACTACAACTAGAGCTTTACACGCTGGGCTTAGGCTAAAACACATCTATGGTACACTTAGGGCTAGAGAGCAGCCTTAGTCGCTAGTCAGATATACTATTAACACGCAGTTAGTACAGATGTAAGCTAGCCCTCGTTAACTTAGCTGCTGGCTACAGAAGATCTCACAGTTTTGGCATGGACTTAGAGAGGGAGCTTAGACTTAGAGAGTAGGCTGAATTCGGTGTGTCTGAGGTAATAACGAAAGTGCTCCGGATTATGGATAATTAGGCGCTCAACTGGCCATTAGCAACTGATGAACATTAAACAACTAACAAAGCGCATTTATGCATTTATTCATGATGCCTCATGATATTATTTATGATAATTTATAATGCGCAAACAGGCAGACACAATATACGCACACACACGCTGCTATTTACACAACACTCGCACACACTCTTAACTGTACAACTCTCGCAGTGACAACTGCAGTGACATTAATTAGCTGCAATAGCAACAAAACGAAAGATTTATGCATTTATGTTTAAACGTTAAAGCGACTAATTATGTTATTTTTTACCCTCCTTAATCTATACTATTTTTTCTATAGCTGCTCTTCACTCGCTCGTCCTCGTTCTGATTTAATAAAGGGCAATCGGAATTGATAGGGCTTATGTAATTGTTAATTTATACATTTTTAAGGGTTTATTTTAAAAGTAAATTGATTTTGTGGTTTGATACACATGGGAAATGTACGGGAAACATTAATTATGAAAAAACTATTAGCTTGCCTTGTTTTGAATTTAGTAAATAATAATTATTTGGATTTTAAACTTGTAAAAATAAGTTTTCATCTTAATTTTAAAGAGATTGGCCCTTCTCTTTTATTTCCATTCAAGCTAAAATATTAAATGTAGATAATTTTAGATTTTATGAAGAATTTCTAAACCATTTGGCACCATTAAAGTTGTAGCTTTTTAAAGTAAATATTCAAAATTAAAAAAATTACACAAAAAAGCAAATTAAAATACAAAAACATGCAAAACATTATTTTTAAATTTTAATTAATTTTAATTTTGTAATTAATTTTAATTTTGTAATTAAAACAACACGTATACTTGGGGTTTGAATTTATAAATTTTTCGATTTTGGAAGAGATTAAGTTTAAAATTTTTATATAACATTTGTAAATCCTTCAAGGCTTAGAATTAATAAAGTTCTTAGAAGAACTCTTTAAATTTGTAATATAAAAAAACTGAATTAGAGCTTATGTTAAAAAAAAAAACATTCTTTTACTTTAAATAAACATATTTACATGGATTGAGTCTCCTAAGGTTTCTATTTTAATTAAGACCCTCAAAATTCTTTCTTAAAAACAGTATCTTGTACATTATATTTTCATGCTTTAAACCCCATCAATTCCAATTGCACAAAATCCATCAAAATAAGACCTCAGAACAGCAACGAGTATATTTTTTCCTCATGTTAAATATTTCCACCTCCACTTCGTCGTCCTGTCAGTTGTGACGCCTTCGCCGCCGCTGTGACTGAGCCTTTTCCCCGCTCTCGGCCGCCAGATGCAGCCAACGCAACTGTTTCCTGAGTTTTGCCCGCAATTTGCGATACTTAATGCCGCCTCCAGAGCCACCTCCACCGGGTCCTGCTCCGCCGCCGCCGATGAGTTGCTATCACGTGCCCGTGGACAGGTCGTCTTTGAGCCACTGCGGTATCGGCCGCGACCCCAGCTTTTTGAGCAGCTTCACCAGCGCCGTATTGTGATTCAGATAGTAGCTGCAAGCGAGAGAATACAGAAAGAAACGTTCCATCAGTAAAATGCAGGCAGTACAGAGAACGATGTGGCGCAATTAGAATTTCAAATTCCGCGGATTCTGCCTCAGACAGAACAAATATGCAGATCGACGACGAAAAGGGGACTTATCGCGCTGCGCTTCAGCTTCAGCTTTGTTAGCCAAGTTTTTGAATATTTTATTTAAACTTCAACTACGTATTCGAGGAATACTTTTCTGTCTCTATATATATATCTTTTGATATTGTTTTTGCAATAAACTGGAAGTGAGGGAGCTTTGGAAATTATTATTATCTGTTTGTGGGGATTTGCTAAAGTTGAAAGGTATCATCTTTACAATGAAAAGCGGATTTTAACCTCATCTTGTATAAATTGTTTAAGTTTTAAATAAATATTATTTATTTATCTTTGCTGTAAAAATATTAAATGGAAAAAAGAAAATAAAGAGGTAGAAAATACAACCTACTTTGTAACAAGTAATGACATAATTTTAGACCCATTTTTAAGAGATTTTATAGTACTAAAAATACAACACAAAATATAACACAAAATCTATTTAAATCCCCCCAACTCCACAAGACATCCATTAATAAAAACCCCATAAAGGACACCTCTAATGCCTCCAGAGACCTGCAAGAAAGCTCCCTCCGCTTCAACTTTGAGTCCTTAAATCCCTAATAAACTTTCCACTTAGCAGGAATCACCCTTCTACAGCTCGCTCTATTTTTTATGGTCTCCACATCTCCTTCTCGCTGACATATTTGCACTTTTCGAATGGAATCTCGGCAGGAAACAAATTTCCCCAGCTTATGGCCACTTTTATTTGGCCAAAACTCCCCGCCCACTGATATATTTCCCATTTACTCCAGTTGAATGCCTCACAAAGTAGTCCATCTGTCCATCTCCGCTTCCACTGCCACCTCGACATCCTACAGCCATTTCCCTTTTCGTGTGGTTGTTGGCCTAGAAAGTGCTCCTCCTCGCCGGCAAATCGTTTCCCTTGTCAACTGACAACAGCTGGCATACCGACGAAATCGCAGTACAGCGAAGTGCACTTTTAGCGGCCGCAAAGTGGCACATTCCCATTCTCGGCCAGAAAAAAAACCCAACAACAAAAAAATACAAGGAGTAGTTGTCCCCACACCTGCTGCAGCACCACATATGTTCATTAATCCTTCACTCAAAGCAGAAGCCTCTCCGCCGCCGCCGCCACCTGCTCCCCTTTGGCCTGTCTTTCCCCAAATCACTCACAGCCACGGCCCCACGAGTGATGGCTCGAACTTTTCACCATATTCCCACCTTTGTGGGGGTTTCATGATTTCGGTTTTCCTTTTTTGTTTAATACCCTTTGAGCGGCTGATAGCGGCCTGAAGTCAGTGAAGCGGTGAAGAGATTTTGGAAGCTATAAATTCTTGGTCAACTTCTCTAGATTTTGGTCAGTGGAGCCTCGCACCTGTGTCTCGCCTGTTTTTAAATGCGATTTATTTGCCTAATTTAATGCTATCGAAGTATATGTCAACCTTTTTTTTATATGGCCAACAAGATAAAGCTTCTAACTTATCGGATTTGATTTTTTAGGGGATAAAGTATTTTCCTAATTTTTTGGTTCCAAAGAGATAGTTAAAGGAAAATCGGTATTCTGTTTCAGATACCGGATAAAAGTAATGATAAAACAAAATAACATTTTAATGATTTTTTTTTACAAATATTTTATACAAATATTTATCCTAAATAATATTTTTCGATATTAAACAATTCAACGTTTAAATTCGGTTATATTTTTTATATGATATTGAGCTCGATATATCATAATCTGACTTTTCTTTCTCCCTATTCCTTTCCCTATTTCAATAAAAATATCCTAATTTTTGTAAAAACCTTTAGTGATATCCTAAGAAAGAGCATTTGAAACTTCACCTATCCCTTGCTGTTTTCCTCTTTTCCTATTTGTTCACACCCCACAGAGCTTTTCGTACGAATTTTTCGATTTTACTCACCGCTGCAACATCTTGGCACTGCGCTCATCCATCGTCGGATACTGGCGACCCTTGGACTTGCCAAGGCATTTATTGCGCTTCTCGCTGACGGCCTGGCAGTAGAAGCCCTTCTTCACGTCGTAGCGCAGGTGATTTGAATAATCGAGCAGCGGCTGGATTTTCAGGAAGCGCTGCAGCTCGTTCATCACATCGATGGGATTGAGGCGCAACTGCTCGCCGTCGATGATGTGCAGCTGCTGGGCGGGATAGTAGGCCAGCCAGTGCTCCAAGTGCTGGGCGTACTTCCCGGGATTTAGGCAACGATTTCGCAGATCCTTTAGCGACCTGGGTGCGGAGTCACCTGCCGTTATGACCTGTCCAAGTGTGGTTGAGGGAGAGAGAAACACCAGAGGAAAGTGTGCGTTAAAATCAGAGTTATTTCAATGGGGTAAAAGGGGTGTTGGTTTAGCACCTGGGAAACTGAAAGAAATGTTGGGCATTATTCATTAAAAAAATATTTAAAAAATTGTGAAGAATTTACCTAAGTATAAGTCAACTCTACGCTTAAAAATTCTTAAAAAAAATTAGTGTTTCTTAAAGGACTTCCCTATGAAATATATTTTTTTTTAAGAGGTAAAGTGGAACCGAATTTTTTGCTTCCTTTGAGATTTTTTGCTTTTTTTCTTCAAGTAAAAATATATATTTCTTCCCTCTAATTAAATTCCTTCTTTAACTTCTCCAGAGACTCCAACCCCTTTTCTCCCAGTGTACAAGCTGTCGCCTTTTTGCTACAAGTAGCTGGGGCGCCAACGAATTTTGAGTGCCTTGGCCCGGACCCAGCCAGGACACATGTCGGAGCAAACTGCCGGAGTAATCTGAGGCATTCGTACATGTGTTAGTTGTGGGGACAAGCGACGACCCGGACAGGGTGCAAATAGAAATTTTCCGGCATGGAATTCAAATGAAATGTGCCAAAAGGATCAAAAAAGGAAGCGATTTGCCTACTTGCCGCAACGAACTGCAGTCCCGCACACAAGTTGCTCGAATTAAAACAGGATTTTCCTTCATTTCATTTCACTTCACTTCTTGTTGCACTTGTTTTGTTTTTCTCGATTCGCTTTTGCGGTGAACCCAAATGAATTTTCTTGTTTGCTTAAATGTTTCTTTTCATTTCGTCCCCCAGGAGTGGAGATAAAAGAAATAGCAATTTGGGGAATTTCTATTCGCTCGAGTTGATACAAAATGGATATCAATCACGAGAGAGGGGGACTTTTGTAGATGTTTCTATAGTAGCCAATGAGGCGAAGTTAATTATAGTTTTTTTCTGGAGTTTATTTGGGGTATTGAGAAATTGTGGGGAGTTGGGAAAATTAATTCTTGGATTATTAAAGATTTTTTAGGTACAGAAATTATAAAAGCTGATATGTTACATTAATCCCTAGACTCACCTGATAAAAACTATAGTTATTAGCTATCACATCGCCATGGGCCCGCTGATGCTGGTACCAGGAGTACGCCCTCTTCGCTGGCGATATCAGTATCGTGACGATCTTTGCGTGCGGCAGCAGGGCATGCGTCCTCTTGGGCACCGCCTCGCCATCAAAGTACGTGGCACTCTTCTCGAACATAAACCTCGGCGATCCCAGCTGCGTGGGCATCGGGGAACTCGTATTGGGCAGCACCTCCGAGGGGAAGAAGTCCATGTACCAATCCAAGCCCCGGTAGTAGTTGTTGCCATTGAAGAACTGCACCTCCTCGAAGGTATCCCGACTATCGATATTGCTCGCCACGCTGCCGTGCATCGAAAGGAATGTGTAGAGGGCGGTGGTGCCCGTCTTTTGGGGGCCAATCACCAGGAACTTGGGCAGCGAGTCACAGTTTTTGGTCTTCGACCAGATCTTCTTGTGCCGCACATCGTCACAGGGATTGCCCCAGACGGGGTCCACCTCCTCCGGGTGCAGGCGGAAGTACATCTCGGCCAGCTGAATGGGCGGCGCCGAGGCCAACTTGAGGTTGGTCCAGCACTGCAGGAACTTGATCACCGACTGGAATGTGTACAGGGCCAGCCGATCCGACCCATAGTTGGACATGTGCGTCATGAAGATGTTGATCGGATTGTAGACGATCGTCTGGAAGAGCTCGCCGCCCTGAATGGACTCGTCCAGCTTGTCCCTGCCCCCCGGATACCGGTCTATGTACATGGTGTGCGTGAACAGGCCACAGGTTTGCCTCGGCAACACCATTATGTCCCGATGGATGAAGCCCCGCCTGAGGCGAGCTGGTCTCAGGTGGGGATACTCCTCCGTGGAGGTCACCTTCACGTTCCACACCTTCTTCCAGGCCAGGTAAAGCAGCTCGTGGGCGGGATACACGCCCGAATGATGCGGCGATATGGAGTAACCCGAGTCCGTGGGTATATTGTGATCCAAGGCGAAGGCATAGTTCAGTTGCATCTCCGCCATGAGGAGCGTCAGGTTGTCGTAGAGATGCGGCTGCTGGTGCTTCCACATGTGCGAGAACCAGTTGAACTCCTGGACATTCTGCAGCAGAAAGTCATCGCCCAGATTCTCCTCCCGCGTTCCATGGTGATAGTACTTGCCGGAGAAGCCCAGATTGAAGCGGAAGCCCGGCACCATGGCTGCTATATTCTTCTGGGTGGCTATTAGCGCCCTCACATCATCGGGTCTCAGCCGCGTGCCCTTCTCCCCCACGAATATATCATCAATGTCCACCAGTATCATTCGCTCCAGATTCAAACTGAGCTGTCCATGACTCAGGTAACTGAGGGCATCCAGGAAGACCAACCGGTGCAGCCAGAATCTCAGACTGCTGCCAAAGAGCACTCTCTGGATGCCATCCAAATGACCACGATCTTGGAGGACTGTGGTCAGTGGGAGCTGCACCTGACCCACACTATCCGCTGGATATTCCTGGGTATTCCGCTGAGCCCACTCCACCGGCTCGTAGGTACTGTGGTTATGCTGGAACACTGCCCAATCATCGCCGGGCAGGGCACCCCAGGCGGTCTCACCCGCTCTGGTTAGCCGGAGCACAGATGAACTGGGATTCAGGCTGGCGTCCCTTAACCTCAGATTTGTGTTGACAAAGAGCGGAAAGTCCCGGAGTTGAGCACCCACTAGGGTCTCCTCGCTGGGACTGACAAAGCCCACAATACCCACGGAATACTCGCGACAGTACTTGTCTAGCAGCTCGCGATTCCACTTGTCCATGTTGAGGTACTTGTCCAGGTTCTCGAACACAATCACTCCATAGCGACCCTTGTCGAGGTTGGTGAGGACGGGTAGGCTTTTGCCTGCCACTTCGATTTTGTATCTGGAAAGGGAAGAGTTTATTATTTACATTTAATAATATTTGCATTTGGCAAAAAATAAAAGAAAAGTAAATCCGACTCCTTCTAACATTTCTTTACATATTTCCCTAATTTATCAAAGTCCTCTGTCTATTTGCACTTATCCTTACAATGATCCTTGTCCCCATTAGATTATTGGTATCACCAACACTGTGAAACAGCTACGCGCCATAACTGTCAAAGCGGAAACAAACATGGCGAACGAAAGAGAGCGAGCGCTTGTCAAATGTGACATTCATTGAGAATGTTTGTATGTGTGTGTGTCGGAAAAAGAGACGCAAGAGGAAATCCTAGCAGGTTTCCAGGCAGGATCCCAAGGCAGCTGCAGAGCTGCATTTGACATCCGGCTGTCAAAAGCTGTTTGCCATAGAAGAGAATGGGTGACAAAAATAAAGGCAACGCTTTACGAACGTGAGTTGAAACCGAGATAAGGCTTAGGATGGCTTTAGTTAAAGCATAAATCCAGGAGCCTTTATTTCCACATTTATTAATGTATTTACCTTTGCCCGTAGTTACCATTATTCGTAATTCATTTCCATTTACATAACCAGCAGCACTTGCAAACAGAACCAATGCAATAATTACATTGAGCATGGCTGCATAAATATTCAACGTTCTTATGAATAAAATCAATTTCAATATTATTATTTTCGCTGGGTAAACCTGCTAAACGCTCTGCGCTATATATATATACACATGTATATGTATATCCACACCACACACACAGTGCTTGTCCTCTCCCTTCTGCGTAAATATTTTGCATAAATATTAAAATATTTTCACTGATATGGAATTTCCAATTGATTGAATTTCATGTCTGTCTCTGTGCACTTCCCCCCTTTCTCTTGCATCTGGGAATGCATATGCATATGCGGGGACCAAATGTCGGTTTTGGTTTCGGGTATATCCTGCTGCGTAGACTGCGACCAGCATCCTGCATCCTGCATCCAGCACATCCTGCTCGCCGGCCATTTAGTGGATTTTAAAGCTAAACAAAACCCAAGCCAATGCCAGAAACCAAAAGCTCAGCCCCCGCAAACCGAAAACCGAAAACCCTAAAAACCAAAACCCGCCTCCAGCGATCCCTTTTTCCCAAAAATATTGCTGGTTGTCCACTTTATTCAATATGCCAAGCGGTGTTTCCACCATTTAAGAGGGCCAGGACAGGCACACGTAAAAACCTGAAACGGGACGTAAAAACCCAATGGCTGCTCCATTGCCCCGGTCGAATTTTTTTTTAAACATTTTGTTATGTTTTGTTGTTCAGCGGCGGCGGCCACATTCGCCGAAGCATATTAAAAATATTTGCAACTGCCCCCGTTGTTCGGCTGCATATAAAAGTCATAAAGCAAAACAGTTTATATATGTCTGAATGTGGTGCTTCAGCGGGCCGAAACAGTTACGTGGAATGTAAGGACAGTTGTGGTGGGAATAATAGGCCTTAAAATCAGGAAAGATCAGGAAAAACTTGTATACTTTATAGAGAAAATTCAATTTATTTTAAGAAAATTTTAAAGGTTAATTTGTGCATTTTTATTAAAGTCAATTAAGTTCAGATACTAATATTAGAACATGAGTGAAAAATTTGAATTTATAGAGTATATTTTAAAAATCCCCAAAATTCTAGAAAATTTAAAAAAATAATTTCAAATCTTTTGAATTAAAATACACAAATATTAAGAATTTGAAATATCTAGATAAACTAAAACTAAATGATTTAAGTCTTTCCAAATATAAATAAAAAAAAAAATAATAAAAAGGATTACTTGCTAATTATTTTATAGCAAAAATTATTTCCTTCTTTTAAGCAGCTCTATTTGTGATTTTAAATAATAAAAAGTTATATCTACGGTTTTAAGATCACTTTAAATTGAGTCTAAATATTTTATAAGTTTTCAGTTCACTTTAAAATAAGTCTAAATATTCTACAAAAAAGTTGTACATAGGAATTCAGGCGTAAAATAAATCATTTTCTTTTCTCACACACCCCTTTCTGTAATTTCACCTCATCAAAATCTTGAGAAAGGGTAAACAAACAATCTCTGGCCAACAATAACTATTATCTTAACCCCAACTGTGTGTTGTGTGTGTTTGTGTGGAACGATGGTTTGCCAGTGGGTGTGGCATATTATTGATAGTTTTGTGCGATGGGCCTGACAAAAAACGAAATGACTTTTGGCCTTCCGCCGCAACGCCTCCTTCCCTGTCTTCCCCCCTCCCGCAGAGTTATGGGAGTTGACTGGCAGGCAGGCAGGCGGTGGGCTGCAGGTGGGGTTAAAATAAAAGCAGGTGGGGCCACACGAAGTGGTTGGGGGTTAAAACGCTGACACACTGCATGCATTGCATATTTTATGGCGCGTCAACACGAGACCATGTGTCACCCGGCATGGGGTCTCCATTTTTGGAGTGAAGGCCAGGATTCTGCAGCCAGCAAGCCCATCAAAGTGGTCATTTATGTTCCCGCCGTCCGGATATTGAAAAATCGCACGCCCAGCGACAGCTCGGGGACAAAATATATACACGAACAACAAAAGGAAGGAAAGAGGGAAGTCATTTCAAGAAGGAAAATTAAGTTGGAAAACTGGAGAGTCGAAAGAGTGATGACCTGGCTGAGATGTCTAGGGAATATAATGAAGGTTAGGGGTTATAGAACTTATTATAGAGTCAAATTTTTTATTAGGAATTAATCTTTTCAGCAAAAAGAATCTCTTAAAAATAAATTTAAATATTATTAAACTTTACAAAAAATACATTTAATTTAATTTAATTAAGACAACAATTAATTATGCCACAAATAAATATATTTTCCCTTTTAAACTTCCATGTAATATCCTTTAGTAATTATTTTTTCAGAATTTAATGTTAACCACTTGACCAAATTAAAGTTTATTGACCTTGTGATAATAAAAGCTTCACCTTTCTGTGGACACTGGCATATAATTACTTTTGATTAATGTCCCAGCTGATTATTTTTAATGACTTCTCTCCTGCAATATTATTTTAATATGTATATAATTCCCCTTAAACCTGATAACAACAAACCCATCGAGTGGCCCAAAACGACCCACATCACACGGCCTCAAATGACACACAACACAACACATGCAGGCACGAAAAGAATTCCAGCGCTGCATACTTTCCCAGGTGAGGGACAGGTGAGACAGGAGGAGATTTAATGCCAACTTCTGCTAGGCTATTCGAGTGCTGTAAGAGCATTAATTAAAGCGTTTTATCTACACAAAATGTTTGTTTAATTAACTATATAATGACACTTACCCACTCTCTTACTTCTGTGTTGATATTTGAAATTTAATTGCCACACAGAGGAGAGCAAAAAAAGGGGGAGAAGGAGGGAAGCGAGTTCATTTACAGGCCCGCAGCGGATTTGTTTTAAAAACCCATTACCGGGGTATTACTTGCAAGTAAATAAATGCTGTTTTTTTCACACGTTTATACGTGTATTTGTTAGAGGGCTTGGCTGCGCTCATTTGTTTGCATTTGTATGGGGTGTTAAATTATCCTCAGGATAAACGTAAAAGTGCAAAATTCCAGCGTGCTCGAGAGCGTGTTGTGTGTACTCTTTCTAAGGGGTAAATAGATTTATTTACAAGTTTACAAGAGATTAAAATAATTAAATTACTTAAGAGATATATTTTGCTTTTCTTAAAAAGAAATATAGAACCGTGCAGTGGGTTTTATTTTCAGTTTTAAATAAAGCAAAATACAGCAAAAACCCACATGATTTATTTTTGAGATCTTTTAATATATATTTGCCGGCCCTCTGGCTTTAAATTTCCGAGCTCATCTTCCTAAATTATTTTTTAAAAAAATTCCCTAGGTTTCAAATCTTGCAAAAGTGTATTCCCACCTTCGGTCTCCCAACAGAATCCTTTCTCTTGTGTTTTTGTGTGTTTCCCTCCATCGCGTTCTTCTTCTTGTCGCCTGTTTCCGGTTTGTAGGTGCATTCTGTATGTTTGTTTGTTTATTTATCTGTCTGTCTGTCTATCTGTCTGCCTGTAAGTATGTCTGTTGGTATGTCTCGGCCTGTGTTTGTGAGTGTTTGCCGCCCGCGCTTGTCGCTTATGCAACGCATTAAATGAGCTTAGTTTTAGTTGACTTCCCACTGCCACTTTGGCTTACAGGGTCTTGTGCGGACTCCGCATGGAGCATTCGCTTCCATTCCATTGCAAAAAGCCCCCACTGGCTCTGAGGAAGCTCTGTGCCCCCTGCCCCCTACTTCCGGCACAACCACTGCTGCCTTGTAATTTCATTAGAGCGCTTCATCTGGGAGGAAGGCGAAGACGCATCACACTCGAAGCGACCTTGTTGATATTTGCGCCAGGAAATTAAGCTGTAGGGTGTGGGGCGTATCGCAATGCACATCCTTGTAATGCTAAGAATACATTCTCGCAATCGAGATGGGAAACTTCCCCCAAAAAAAAAGCAAGCGGAGAAAAGTAGAAAGTTTGGACACATGGAATATTTAACACAATTTGTCAATGATAATCTATCTTAAGTTTTTTTTTTTTACCTTTCTTAAAAGACTTTTATTTGCTTTTATCGGGGAAAATTTTCAAAAAAGTTTGTTTAACTTGGGGGTTTTTAAGTTATTAATTTAAAATTGAATATTAGCACCTTAAATGTGCTTAATTTTAGGTATTTTTTTTATTAAATTTATAACAATAATTTAAATTAAAACAAACCACACTTTTTTTCTCAAAATCAAATCAAGTTCGACACCTGTGTTAATGTTGAAAATCCCCAGGTATTTGATTTGACCAAGCCTAAACCCAATTGAAGCCGGTTTTTGTGGTTAGCCAGGTGATTTGCCAGGTGATCCCTGCCATAACAGCAACCCCAAAAAGTAGGCAATGACCGAAAGTGGCGCCGTGAGGCAAAGTTTCAGCTTATTAGCTGTGAGTAATGATGCAATTAGCAGGGAAGGTACCTGGCCCTGGACTGCCTCTGCCTGCCTGATTACTTGATTAGATGTGCGCCGAGCAGCAGCAGACACGTGTGCCAATTAGTTGGCCAGGTGAGTGAGTGAGTGAGTGAGTGGGAGGCGATTGATTTCTATCAGTCGGAAACCGAAATGCGCCCAATGCTTAACCTTTCGAACACGTGTCGTGTAGGGAGTGCTGTTATTTATATTTATAGTTGATTTATTTCTATAAATATTCTGTGGGGAATACAATTTTTTCTTTATTTGTTTCATTTAGAAGAAATCGATTAATCGAATAATCAAAAGAAATTTGTATATTTTTGTTCTAAATCAATTAGAATAGGACAATTCCTTTACAAAGGCTTCTTAAAATATAATTTTAAATTTCAAAATTTTCATTACACCTTTAAAAATACTTTATATAGTAAATTTATTCCAATAACTCCCTTAAAATATTCCCTCCACTTAAAAAATCATAGAGTAACACCAAGTACTTGCGCTCAATTAGCTTATCCAAGATCTCAAAATTGATTATCAGCCATTATGGGGTTTAGCCGCACCTCCCCCCCTCTTTCAGTCGTATTTCCAATTTAATTCCGTGCCGTATTAAGACATTTTCCCCATGGCCTATAATTTTCAAGCGTAATTAACCCCACACGCCCGATCCGGTGAGAGTCCTCCTCCAGAAGTGGGGTAATATGCCTTAGCCCCTCGACAAAAAAGCACTTTGGCCGTCGCCACAGCAACTTCACTGAGTAATCTATATATCATAAATAAAAACCTCCTCAAGGAGGTAACTGTGTGTGCGCTCGAGAGAAGCGGAAGTTACTTCTTTCGCGGCAACTCCAGAACACTAAACAATGTGAAAATTATACAACAAATGGCCATTATATGGCATCGGCTGGGTGGAGCTGGGGAGGCGGTGCTCGTTAGGAGCACCACAGCTAACCCCGCAATCCATTCTTTCATCCTTTCCGAGGCGAGGGCAATAAATGAGTTTAAACTAGAAAATTTATTATACGCGGCGAAACTACTTAAGTCACATACAGACACACAGATGTATGAGTGGAAAGAATGGGGATACACGGGGAGAAATGGAAATATTAAAAAGTAATGTAAAATTAGTAATATTTTTTAATAAGAAATTACATAATATTGTCCTCAAATCAAGGGAAAAATGATTTTAAAATTTTTATTTTAATTTTTACAATCAAAATGTTTTCTTTAAAATCCCTTACAAAATGTATATACATTTTTAAGCTCAGTGTAAGGCCAGAGACACGCAAAGGCAACGTCCTTAAAGTCGCGACTTGTGAGTTTTCACCGCAGCACCGCACCCTCCCAGCCGTCGAGGAGCGCCTGTTTAGGCCAATATAATCACGCAGCCCAGACGACAGTTGCGGGGGACTCGTTGGTGGGGTTGCCTCCTGCTGCTTGAGTAATTCAATAAAATAACCAATTTGTTGAAAAAAATAGAAAAGAAAAGATGGGGAGAAGAAATAGTATAACAACAAGCGACAACAACAAGCCCCAGCAAAAAGCCAACTTGTCACACAAAACATGAGCGTGGGAAAGGGGGTTGTGCCAGAGAGTTGTCAGGGTTGTGGCGGGGGGTTAAAGGTTGCGGGAACAATCTCTGTGAACAGCAGCCCAACAACACAACTCCAACTGCCGCGTCACGTGCCAAGCGCTAGAGCAAAAATATTTTTCTTTTTATTTTTTATTCCTGCACAAACACAGGCATGGCACACATGGGAAAATAATATAAAGACCTGGCACATATGTATGAGTCCATACATATATATTTATATATATATTTGTATATGTATGGGGACTATATTGTATGGCCATTGTCGTGGGGCTAAACAGTGGAAAACATTTCTATGAAATCTTAATGGAACGATTCTTCGAAATTGAATTCGGATTTGTGGAATTCTTAATTGCAAATGAAATGGAATTTTCAATTTTTAAAGGCAAGTGACTTGCCATAAAAACAACCCACCTTAAAAGATTTATATTTTATAAATTAAATTCACTTTGTGGGCTTGGTACATTTCACTAAATGGATTTTGTTGTTGAATTTTTAATTAAAAGGGGAAATGGATTTTTTGAGTCTCGAGTTGTCAAGTTATTTATTGTGAAGGAAATGGGTTTTCGAGATGAATATCTCAAAGGAAAATGGAAGTGATATCTGATGATATGAAGCTGCCTTGGATTTATGCGATGGAATTAAATATTTAGAGGGTTTTTAGATAATTTTAAGGGTAGGAAAAAAAACTAATAACTGGAATATTCTTCATTTAACAACCAGGGTTTTTCTTCATAATAATTCATAATTTATAAATATAAAGTCATTAAATTTTTTTTTTAATTTTCCGTCTAAAAATATATAAAGAAAATAAAATTAAGGTTTTCAATCTTCACCATTAACCTATTATAAATTTGACTAAATTTTACACATTTAAAATGTGCTTTCTCTCTCTTACTAACTAAAAA
The DNA here is from genome assembly GCA_018904815.1 of Drosophila ogumai. Taxonomy (NCBI): domain Eukaryota; kingdom Metazoa; phylum Arthropoda; class Insecta; order Diptera; family Drosophilidae; genus Drosophila; species Drosophila ogumai. Next base: position 105,145 of record JAEIIJ010001782.1, read on the forward strand.
AAGTCTGATAAATCACCTTAGTTATAAACAAAATAAAACCCTTAATAGCTAGTGAAACCCCTATATATTCATGAAAATCCCGCCATATCTATGGGCAAATAATATAATTTCACAGCCCATTGATTCCCACTGTGGCACCGTGTGCTGCCTTGGCTCCGGTGGCTGGTTAAACTCCATTGACTTGTGAAAAATTGAAAATAAAAATTTTCCGCGACATTATTAAAGTAAACATTGGCGAAAAGGGTGTGATTATGACGAGCCAAGCGGAGCAGCAGCAGCAGGCAGCTGGGAATGCCAGTCAGCAAAGGGGAGGCAGAAGCCAACAACAGCAGTCAGGACCTGGTCCTGGTCCTGGTCCTGGTCCCGGACCCGGTCGCAGTCCTGATCCTGGGCCCTTTCTAGCCTGAATTTGCCATGGCAAGCTTCCAATTGTGGTGGCTGTTTATGGCGTTTGCCATGTGTCTGGCTGAATTGACGTCAGCCAAGAGGGTTTTGGGGCTGGAGTTGGCGTTCGTTCGTTATTCGCCTTTTGCCATTTCGCGTTTTAAAAAGTTTTCGGGCTCCCAGTGGCGCAATCAGCGCCCGGAATAAGCGCAGTTTTTGGTTGGAGCCACCACAAAAGCATGCTACATTATTCACACAACCCACACACACACACACACAGTGCACACACACACCCACTCTATACACACTGTGGGCGGTCTGAAATGATAACAAGGCTGCTGATGACTTCCGTGTGCTGACTCGACTTGACTTGACTGCCGCCTGACTTGACTTCCCCGACAGTCGGGGCCAAATCAAAAATTGAAAATAAGGTTAAGTAGCTATTAGGCGCATAATGCACACCATCTATATCCCTCCACCCTTCCATTCCCTGCTGCACATTATAAATGGCAATTTAATAAACGATCTATGGGGTAGGGTAAGGGTAAGTATAAAGGGAACACCATTGATGGCGGTGTCTTTTGGGCCGCGTAATTACTTTGGAATATTTCATTAGAATTTCACGGAGCATTAGAGACAGCAGAAACTTTGGTGTGTCATACACAGAAAATAAAACTAGAGGTTTCTTAAGAAGTTATTGATTTAAATAATATTAAAAAGGTTAACTTTAGAATAAGGTTTCTAAGTGAGGTTTAGACATATACTTTCTAAAAGATTATTTTTTAAATATAGATTTTTTAAGCTCTTCTTTGCTAGCTTAAAATAAATGTAGGCTCCATCTCCAACTCCTTTTTATTTATCTCAAAAATTAAGTTAAATTTTAATTTAAGAAACACTTCTTATAACCAGAATTTAACCATGACTTCCTGTGTATTTTCTTTTGCCCTTTGGAGGCCCGGTTTTTTATTTGGAAAATGGCCAGTTTCAGGCTAGCACACAAATGGCGGCAATCCAGGCGTAAAAACTTTTGCCAAACTTTGCATACTTTCTGGCGGCGCGACGCTCTTGCCCCCCCCAAAATTTGTATGTAGAACGGTGGCCATTTGTCTGGAAAAAAAAATAGAAAAAGAAGCCAGCGAAGAGGAAAGAGCCGAAAAGCTGGCAATCAATCAATTGGCCAAGCTAATTGGAGCGGGGATAACAAAGCAAAAGAGTCCATTAGGACGTGGCGAAAAATCACGGCTATATTATGGATATATACCTACTTGAAATGCAGCGGGATTTGCGCAAATATTGAATAAATTTAGCGACACTTCCAGTTCCAGAGAGGTAGAGAAGATAGCTCCTAGCATTACGCATACGTCAAGTGCGACACTTGGAAAGTCAGCGAGTGAATTTTTCATGGCTAATTGAGTGGCAACTTGGGAGCAATGAGCAGCGTCGCGTCGCGTCGCGTTGCGTTGCTCTACGTCGCTCTGGCTCATAAATAATTGATAATGGGAAAAGCGAGTGCCGTTGAATGCACCTGCGTCCCGTCTACGCACACTATAGCCACTCATTCGCACACTGACACGTGGAGGAGGTGCAGACGAAGCAGGACGCATTTCAATAATGGCTGCCATGGCGCCAGCGACAACTTTGATTGCTCAGGAGTGGGTGAGTGAGGATGTTGTAGTCAGGATGCCCCGGGATGAAACAAACTTAAACTACATTACATGCCAGGCAATCGCTCTGGCACCTATCCTTTAATATATCTCTGTACAGTGAGAGAGGAAAAGGTGACAGGAAAGATCAAATTAAGCTCTTCAAATAAGCTCTGCTTTTTCTCTATTTATTTTTCAATTTAATGGGATTTATATTTTTCGAGATAGAACTATGTAAAGCAGCTTAATTTAACCTTATAAAAAACTGTAATATTGATTTTCTTCTCGTGTTCCCAAGTTTTAATTAAACTATTTTATTTATGATAATTTTCTAATTATTTTCCTTGTCTACTTTTCCTTCTCTGTACTCTTATCCCCTTCTCGTCTTCTCTTCTTCTGTTCTTTTGATATGCATAAGTGACTGCACCCATACTTGCACACACACTAACTCCTGCTCTCCCCCAAAACTCTCTCTTACATACACACACACACACAAAAGTCATCAGCAATAATGAGATGGTAATGTTAATGAAATTTGTTGCTCCCCCTCTCTCTTTCTTCATCTCTCTCTTGGTGCTCTCGGCACTCTTGGGCAAAGTTTCGAGTACCCGAAACCCCAAGCAACGGCAGCAGACTAGTCACTGAAGAGTACACTAATGAAGTCATTGATAAGCAGACAAGTACAGCAACAATCTGAACGAGTAATGGAGGCATCAAGCGGTGCCCTCTGAAATACAGCTAAAGCCACAAGAATAGCACAATAAGGGTTTGAGACTTAGCTAACCACCACAAAAGGAGGTTAAAAATGTATTGTTTAATAACTACTTGATTATTAACCGAAACAAATATATATTTATTTCTTTCATTACCCCTTACAACCAATTATATATTTTTTAATAGCTTCTTTAGGATTTCCACCCATCTTTACACCTATAGTTCCTCCCATTTTACCCTCCACTGTTTTCCCAGCCCGGTGCTCGCTCACACGGCCAAGTTGATTAGGTCATGAGAGTCATTCGCCTGCATATTTGGTTACAGCGCTGGGAGACAATGGCAGACATTACTCAACCGGCAGTGCCAGGGGAACTGAAAGGGGAACACCGGGACACAGATGAACAGCATCGCTGCTATTGCTATTTGTACTTGAAATCTCATTAAAGTTGAAGCACTTGTCTGCGCCACTAAAGGACTCCTAGTCGTCGTCTTAGGAAAATGAGACGAAGGAGCTCCTCCTCCTTCGGCTTCTCTTCTGTATAGAGCTAGTTTGCATTGCGCTCTCGCCATAACGACAAAATTTAATTATACAACACAAAAGCCAAGGAGAAGTCCAAACAACATCAACAAAAGCTGCGGCAAATTGAAATTTGTGCCCTTTGACTTTTGGCCCCCGAAAAAAAAGGGACAAGAGAATGCTGCAGGAAAAGTCCTCAGGCTTATTTTTTTCTGAAACCATTTTCCTTGCCTTTAACCGCAATTCACAAAACATGTGTGTGTGAGGAAAAGTATTTAAAAGAGTGTGAAGAAAAAAATAAAAATAAAAAAGAAGTCAAAGGTATTGAAAAGTTAGCCACGCCCTCGGTGCCAAAGTGCAGCTGGTATAATAATTGCGGTTATTTTCAGGAGGCTGCATCCTGCGGTCACTGCGGTTAACCAATTGGGCGGACCCGCAAGGATGGGATGGGATGCCCTGGAACAGCCATTCACACACAACCAGCACACTCAGCAAGCACACTTACAGCCAACTCACACACAGCTGTAGACAGCAGAATTACAAAGGCATGACCCAAGGAAAGAATAACTCTTTGTGCGCCAGAAGGTAGGCAACGGAAAAGTGAGCCTCTGGAATGGGGAACTGGGAATACCCTAGAGAAATGAGTTTGAGTGGGTTTTAAGGGAGTTTGGTGTAATATTTATCATTAAATATTTATATGAGATTAGTAGTTATAAGGAAACTAGCAAAGAACTAGTTGATGTAATAGAAAATTAGTATTAGTTCAGGACTTCTTTCTTTTTCCAAAATATAAATATTATTATTGCCGTCTTAGATAAGTTTATATATTATTTATAAGCTCTTTAAATATCTCAGATTTTGTTATTTAAGTTATTTAACTTTTTTGTATTTATAGCTGGCAATCCAGTTCCCTTAGGAGCACCACTTCTTCTTGAAGTTCAGGCACTTTGTGGACTGTGCCTGCAGGCAAAGTGGAAAAACTGCTGACTTGGCCAGGGCAATGTGGAGCTAAGGGGTGGATCCAGGTGAACCTGCTGAGCAGGTGAGACACTGGCCAGAGCGACAGGAGAGCAACTTCCGGCTGAGCTGGCCCAGATGGATGTGCCTGGGATGGATATGAATGGGAGGGAGGGTGCTGTGGCGGCCACTCGACCACAAAAGCATAAGTTGCCAATTAAACTGGAATGCTTTGCTGGTTTGCTGCCATTCCCCAGGACTCAGAGATAGACAGACAGACAGACAGAGAGAGAAAGGAAGCTGCATAGCTTGGCATTAATTTCATAACCTGCCTTTTTATGGCCAACTACCCAAATTGGGTCAACATTGACAATGGCCAGGGCCGGCCAGGAATAGGGAAGGAAGGAGGGGCAGGAGGAGCTGCAAAGTAGAGCATTCCGGTGTCCAAAGGACCTCGCTTGGCTCCCATTCATCCTGGCTGGTGGTGGTGTCGGTTTCGCTGCCACTTCCGTTTCGCAGTTACTACTTTGAGTGTAATAATTATCGCCGCATCGCTGCCTTTGCAATTATGCAAATTTGTCTGAGCTAATTGTCTATGATTCCTCTTTTCCCCCAACCCAAAAAATATATATGCATGTGTAAAGGAAGAACTTACTTGATCCGATTGTAGACGAGCAGCTCGGCTATGTCACGTCCCAGGCCTGAGTATGTGGTCTCCACAAAGACCAATACCTTGGGATCTATCCTTAGACGAGCCTCGGATCGATGATCTGGGGCTGGTGAGGCATCACGGATGTGCTTGCCACCCGCATTGATCATCCGGCAGTTGATAATGGGCGCGGGATGGGTGTCGCGTTGAATGAGACTGCAAAAAAATATATAGGAAAAATATATTATTAGTTTTTGTTGGAGGGAAAATAAAAAGAAATAAAATAGAAAAATATATTTAATGTATGAAAATTAATTTTTTAAATTTTTGGTACCCTTTAAAAATTATTGTTTAAATTTTTATATACTATTTCTATCTATATTTCTTAATATTTCTCCTAAAACTTTTATTTCAAATATCTAAGCCGTTCTCTTTTGCTCTGCTATCCTTTCTCAGCCGCCGTCAAGACTGACTAAATCCCTTTCCCCTTTTCCCTTTATAATTTCACCTCTTACCCAAAAAAAAAAAAAAAAAAAAAAAAAAGGAATACCTTAAACATTTAAATATTTACCAAAGCAATTAAATGAAATAAAGGAACAGACGTTGACTTTGCAAGCTGTCAGAGGAGGAGATGAAGAAGGAACTCATGCATAAAAAAAATATGCTAGAAATAATAAAATGGCAAACTGCACAAAGCCCCGAAATGCAACATTTTGTTGGAGGGCTTTTGGGGGGATCGAGTTTTGAGATAGTCGAAGAGCTGTGCTGTTCTTCCGCTCCAGAAGATGTGGATGAGGCGCTGGCGGCGTTCATTTATTGTATTTGCTTTGTCAGCCGGGAATTCGGCGGAGGGAATGGCCAAAACCAGGGAGAAGCTATGACACAACACAGCCAACTACAGCAAAGCACAACGTGTTGCAGCCAAAAATGAAGTAGCAGGAAGAGAAACGAACGAAGAGCGTGGAGGGGACGGCAGCTAAATTGAGATACGCGACAACGCTGCGTATGCGTAATATGCAAACATCGTTGGCGGTTGTCGTTAGCGTTTGGGCTTGATGTCGCCTCCTGTTCGTTGCCACAAGATAAAAGCCAACCAGCTGGTGACTTTTCTCTATATGTCTAGTTAGGGGACACGGAAAAAAATATTTATAGTTTTTAATTTGGGTTCATTCTTAACTATTTGAAGGGTATTTTAATGATTTTCGAAATAAAACCAATTTAACTGTATCTTATTAATTAAATATTTTTTTAATTTTTATTTTAGAGAATAATTTAGGAAATGTGGCGCCAAAAAGGAAGATAATATTGATATTTGAATGTTGCGATATATATGTGCGATTAATCGATTTTTTGTTTAAATATTATAACGTACAATCCGATATTTTTTGATATTATAATTTTTATATATATTAAAATCTAAAATATTTTCTATATTATTTAGAGCTCGATATTTTTTACTATAAGTTATACCATACTTTTCTCTTGATATTCCTCCCCAGTGCTTCCTCTGCTTTCTGTAACTCAACCTCCTATGTGCCTGTCGCACATATCTTCATTTGCCTGGGTTTTATTTGGGTTTCCCTGGGTCCTTGTGCTCCTCCTTTTGTCCTCTTTAAAAAGGCAACAATGCGGCTCATTAACAAACCAACAACGAGCTGAAAACTGAGCTATCCAATGTAAGTTTGTGTGTCTCTACTTAGGCTCTCCATCTGCCTCCGACTCGACTCCGTCTATCTGTCTGCTTGGGTCAGAACTTTTCTCATAGGAGTGGAAAAGTTTGTGCCCTAAAACAACCTGAGAATCACCTTTGACCTGGGCAACTTTCCTATTTGGACTTTATCATGCTTTAGGAGAGCCCATGCCTGGGCAAGTCCAACGCCCACCCTGAGTCGTTTTATTATAAAGCTTATGCAATTTCCACATATATCCTGGCTGGCTTCCGGAAAACTTGCATCAGTAAAAGAAACAAAAATAATAATAATAGCAAAAGGAGGAAAGAAAAACAAGCGAAGCTGAGAGAAAGCGCTTAGGCAAAAGCGGCAACATGTGTAAAAACCTTTTGCTGAGCGCCTTTCAAGTGAAATCCCCAAAATTAACAAAAACCTATTAGGCCAAGCTCCGAAATCTGCAAAGGCACCCGCACAGGACATGCAGGCAGGCAAGGCAGCCAGCCAGGCGAGGAGTCCTGTGCTGCCTTTGCAAAATGTAAATACTTTTTGCATTACAAAAAGGGGGAGGCAAGATCGTGCGGGCAGGCAGGCAGGTGGATACTGGCAGGCTGGCAAAACTTTTGCACTGCCAAAACAAAATATTTAGATAGCAAACGAACACATATACACAGCAGCCACAAGCACACACACGGCCAAAATAAAACAGGTGAGTAGGTAGAAAAATATCCAAATTCAAGGTTTTCCCTTTTTCTTTTTCCTCCCGATGCAGGGCGTAATGTGGAGGACTACACTCGGTAAATCAAAACATTAGCTATAAATATAAAAGTGTACAAGTTTCGCTTAGTTTCCCAAGTGCATGTCAAATTTATGCGAATTTCGTGTGAACTAGCAAAATATTTCTTTTTAGGTAGAAACACCTAGAAATAAAATATGTGTAATTTAACAAAAAGTTTGCCAAAGCCTCCGATTTCAGTTTTTCGCTTACTTTACTGACGCATCATACTGCAATTAATTCGCTTTTCGGTTATGGTAATAAATGTTGTTTTAATTAAATCCTCTCTGTTTTGTTTTAATATATTTAATAATAATTACAACGATTGTTGTCTGTATAGTAATCAGGTTCTATTGTCTTTAGTTAACTTGGTAAAAGTTGTTTTCATAAATGTTTAATTAACTTAGGCAATAAAAAGGGAAAAAAACGCAATCAATAGGGGGTTTGATTATTCAGTTTGGAGTAATAAATAAAATTGACTACAAAAGGTTTAATCTTTTTAATCTTATTTATTGTAGTTTAAATTGAATTTCTGTATTCTTAAGGGGATGCATTTTCCTAGAATATTTTTAAATAAATACCCTCACGAATAAGACTTTAAAAAAATTATTAAAATTCACAAACAGTTATATTTTATTTAATTAATTTCTCTCTTTTTCTTGAATGTAAAAGACCAACTTTAAATCGCAGATAATATTCTAGCTAATTACTCTAACTAATTACCCCTTTAAAACTTCATTTATAACTTTTTAGATCAAATTTTGATCCTTTGAGGGCTGCCTCTCCCTCTTACTGACTTTTATTCATCTCTTCAACTGCGTAAAACTAAGAAAGAAAGTTTTGCTGCTACCTTGGCAACCCTTATAGGACGTTTTCATAGTTGATCAGCAAAAAAAGGAACAGAAAGAAGGACACAACTTTTGTGATGCCCAAAGCTCGAGTCCTGATGAAGAAATTCTGCCCCGCTGGCTCAGCCTTCTTGTTTGCATTTCGTGCAACATTTGCGAGGCAGGCAACCTGTTCTGTGCCCGTTCGCTCGGTCGTTTTTCCTGGCCCCAGTTTCGCTGATTTATTTGTGCACAGCACAAAATTTCCGTTTCCGCTGGCTAAGAAGGGGGCGTGTCCCCCGAAAAAGAGCAGGGTGGAGACTGAGGCGGAGGCGGGGGGAGGCGTGGTCGAAGGGCCATAGTTTCGTCTTTTGTGCTGCATAAATTAGGCAACAAAAAGTCAGTTTATGCATTTGCGACGTGTTATTTATGCGGGCGTGCAACAAACTTGGCAAACTGCTAGCTCCCGCGCAAATGTTGCGCTGTCAACGAAGCTGGGAAAATCGAGGGACACATGAGGAAATTTTAGATAAGAAAAAGATTTTTTAAAAGAATTTTTGAAGCAATGGATATATGTGACTTATTTATTTTAAAATAAAAGGTTTAACAGTCGTTTTTATTTTAAAAATATATTTTTTTAGCATATAATGTGTTTTATAAATTATATATTGAATTTTATATTGTTTTGTTTTAATTTGTAGCCCCTTGTAATTCGTATTTTAAACTTTGATATATTAAATGTATAATAATTAGTTAAATTCCTCAAAGGAAAATAGTAGAAATATGTTTGCGAATGATAAAATATAATTTGAAGTCAATATTAAGAAATTCTTTTACCGTTGCCAAAAAATCTAAGCTCTTATAGACCCTTATCAAGATATCTAAGCTCAAAAGAACACATACAAAAATTTTATAAATATTATTGACCTGCAAAAACATATTTTTTCTATTCTGCCAAATTTCTCTCAGTGCATGAATGCAGGGCAGGGAAACGCTGACGGCCATGAGCGTGGCCAAGGCTTATTAGTCAAGTTGGAAGACATGACGCGAGGCGGTTTTATTGAATCCGTGAGCGCATAAATTGCAGCATACGTATATAACGTATACGTATACGTTACGTTAAGCCCCCCCGGGGGACTTTAAGGCTTTTCCGCAAGGAACAATAGGAATATGACTCCGGATGCCTCCTCGAACTGGGCAAAGCCAGCGAGCTCAGACAATAAATCGTATGTAAAAATTTGTAATAAATTTGCAAAGTAGCAAATGCAGCAGCCGCAAAAGCTGAGCTGAGATGCGCTCTCGGCCAACGGGGCGCATACGTAATGCAGATTTTTTGGTGAAAGAAGCAGAGACCCTGTGAAAAACGGGACAGCCACCACGGCAGCAGCAGCAGCAAATGCATAATAAAATGCGAATCTAGCACAAGGATATGTGTAGTGCGCTATATAAAAAGGATATCTGAGGGGACAAAAAGGGAGCGTAAAAAATATATTTAGTTTTCCACCAAAAAAAAAAACGGAGGAGAGAAAAGAAAATGAATAAAGCAAACACCGCAGCAGCGCCAAAAAGGGTGCTGGCCAAATGCAAAAAGCAAACTAAACTTTTTTTTTTTTTTTTTTGGGGAAAAGAAGACAAAGCGGCAGCCACTTAAACAGAAATGGGCCAAAAGCAAACCGAACCAAGCCAAGCCAAGTTTAGCCGGCGAAATGAGCTGGCTGAGTAAACTAAGCGCGGCTTCTGGCCAGAAATATCGCCCGGCGATTTGCGGTCGAAGCTTGTCAATGTCAGGCCAAAAGTAAATTAAACTCGAGTGCAGCAAAAACGTTTGCACTGGCCCAGAAACGACTTTAAGAGCAGATTAAGCAATGCGGCGGAAGGGCATTGTGTTTCGAGTATGAAGGGGATTTATGCCAAAAGAAATTTTATATTAAATTAAATTTATAGAGAAGCCTTAATATGATTTCTTAAAGGGGAAATTCTTTTAAAAAATTTAAAGAATCCTTTATTATTCCGAGAGGTCAAAAATGCATGCATACCACTACTATTTATATATATTTAAATTACATTTAATATTTTCAGCTTCTAGTTTTACCTTCTGCAACATTATATATAATTACCTCACTTTCAACACCTCCAAAATTAATTGCAATTCAAAGAATATTATTGCTGGCAGAGGAAACGCTTACTTTGCAATAAATTGGCAATGGCAAATTGAATTATTTTACACATCCATTGTGTGTGCCCCGGGGCATTTCGCCTTTGTTGCAATCGCATATTTTCGAACTCTCGAGCACTAAGGGGATTCCCCTTCCCGACAACTGGGCGGCCACTTAAGAACAATGAGGAAAACCGGGAA